>QEPC01000564.1:3003345-3025092 GCA_003113815.1 Sphenodon punctatus
GGGGGGGGGAGGGAGAGAGACAGGGTTTTTCTGAGGTTTTTGGTTTTTTATGAATTACAAATATTTGGGAAAAATAAAAAAAACATCATGAAGTATGTTTTTTTGAATGATGAATAAAATGTTTAAGGCAAGGTGTTCTTGTATTGCTACCCTTTACTCCCCCCAAAATGTCTTCTAAGTAATAACTATGTAATAGGAAGACTTTTATGTAAGACAGTTAACGATCTCTGTATCAGGAGATCATTACAATTCCTGCACACTGAGGATGAGCAGTACAGTACAACTCTCAAATGCAAGAGCAAGATGCATTTCTGCCCCCAGGGGGCACTGCCATTTTCCCAAAAGAAGGATCGAAGGAAAGAGGATTCAGTGCCTTCTTTGCTTGGGGACTTCCTCCATTGTTGGCTTTTGATCTAGAGGTTGGTGGATCTGCTCCTGTCCTCCTGACTAGGCCTCAAAATGAGACGGATTAGAGAAAGTTTCATGTGGCAAAATTTATATTCAGTGAGTCCTGGGTCCCCCATCCCCTTTTTTTCCTAAGCTTTTTTTTCTAAAAATGAGTGTCTGCTTTCTGTATCTGCTTGACACTGTGGAGGAGACTAAGTCCAGATTCCAAATTCCATAATACATTTGTTTTACTATAATGTTGATGGTTCCTTCTATTTTCAACTTAATTTTTGCATGCTAGAGCTCAGCAGCTTGTAGCTCCATTTGTAACAAAAACATTTTAGAGTAAAAATTAGTAAATTTATCATTATTGTCTGAAAAAACTAGACTTTTTAATTTAATAAATATACCAAACATGATCATTTCATGAGCAAAGAAAGTTATACACAAATTAACAATACCTTTTATGTTCTTAAAGTAGCAAAATGAATTTAGATCTGTAAAGGGTGCTAAGAAAATAAGTTTTGCATATATTTCAATTTCCCCCAAAATTTCTGTTTTTTTCCCACACAAAAAAACCACCGGGGAAAAAAACAGGGTTTTCCATGGCTTAAAAAT
Organism: Sphenodon punctatus; assembly: GCA_003113815.1. Taxonomy (NCBI): domain Eukaryota; kingdom Metazoa; phylum Chordata; class Lepidosauria; order Sphenodontia; family Sphenodontidae; genus Sphenodon; species Sphenodon punctatus. The sequence goes on from QEPC01000564.1 coordinate 3,004,351, forward strand.
TTCCGAAAATTTTATCTCTCTACCCCAGAGTGGAATAAACCCCTGAGCCATAGCAGGGAACAGTGATCCAGCTCACCAAAATCCTCCCCCGGTTGGAGCACCCTACACCTAACAGGGTCCCAGGCACGCTAAGTCTAAAGATTAAACCCAACCAGACCCTTTCTTCTACATGAGCAGTGCTTTCAATTATCCCAGCCACTTTTCTGCCCCAGCACATGTGAAATTAACAAGGCAGCTAAGAGATCCTAGCAACACAAGCACTTCCCTGGACCCAAGCTGACAGGATACAAGCGGGTGTTGCGTGACTTCCCCAGGGCAGCTGCTTGGGGAAACCCCCTCCCCCCGGCTCCCCGGTGATCTGCCCTACTGCTGCTCATCCCTTCTCTTATCACTTCGAGCTCCATTTTAACCCTGGGGGTGCAGTCTTTGGTTAGAGACTCAAGTTTAGACTAAAGTTTAGCCTACAGGAGGTTGTACGCTCCTCCACTGCCACAGCAGGTGTTTGATTTGGTTTAAGCATTGTAAACTTACAAAAACTGCTCTTTATGGTCTCTCTAGCTCATTACTTGTACAGGAGTCTTCCACTCTACTCCCCACTGTCAGAGCTCTTTTGCTTGTGCATGGTCCATGGGGTGGGAAGGCACGGGCCCCTAGGGGTCCGCAGTGCCTGAGGAAGGTGGAGGTCATCACCCCCCCACTAAGGGGGAGGGAGGTGCCGGGTCCAGGGTCCGCACGTGGGGGGCTGGTGCTGATGAATGCGAGGTCCGTTGTTAACAAGGCCCCAATTATCCATGATTTGATCTTGGATGGGGCCGTGGACCTCGCATGCATCACGGAGACCTGGCTGGATGATCTGGCCGGTCCAACTTTGGCGGATCTGGTTCCAGCTGGGTATGCCGTGCAGCATCAGCCCCGCATGAGCGGCCGGGGAGGAGGCGTAGCTATTGTTTTTAGGGAAGACTGGCCTGTTAGGAGGTATCCAGTGCCGGAGATTGTGGGTGTAGAGGCTCTGCACGTGGTGATCGATTTGGCTGGGGGCAAGCTAGGGGTGCTGCTGGTGTACCGGGCCCCTTCATGCCCGGCGGCATCCCTTACCGCTCTAGCGGAGCTGGCCTCGGAGGTGGTGTTGGGCTCCCCCAGGACTTTGGTTCTGGGGGACTTCAACGTCCACGCCGATGCCGGCCTTGTTGGGGCGGAGCGGGAGTTCATGGCCGCCATGGCAACTATGAACTTGTCCCAGGAGGTGATCTGCCCGACCCACGTGGGGGGACATATCCTCGACCTGATCTTCGGCTCTGGCCTTGAGGCGGGGGGTCCGGTTGTGGGGGAGGTGACAGCGGTGCCCTTGTCGTGGACGGACCATTACCTCCTTCAGGCCGGTCTTTTAGCGCGCCCCCTCCAGAAGGGGAAGGGACCAGTTAGGATGGTCCGCCCTCGGAGGCTGATGGAACCCCAGCGGTTCCAGGAGGTCCTGAGGGAGCTTACCCTGGATGTGGACGGTCACTCTGTGGATGAGCTGGTCCGGCATTGGAACATCTTGCTGGAGGAGGCCATTGACAGGGTGGCTCCGAGGCGCCTTCTGCCTCGGTCTCGTCACCGCAGGACCCCTTGGTTTACTGAGGGGCTGCGGTGTATGAAGCGTGTGGGCAGGAGGCTAGAGCGACGCTGGCGTCGGACTCGGTCTGTCTCCGATCGTCTTCTCCATAGGGCCCATTTGCGGTCCTATGTGGAGGCTGTGAGGACGGCGAGGAAGGAATTCCTCGCCGTCCTCATAGCGTCTGCGAAGTCGCGTCCAGCGGAGCTGTTTCGGGTGGTGCGGGGGCTGGTTAGTCCGGCCTCCCTCCGCCTGGATGGGGACTTGTCCCGGGCCCGCTGTGAGGAGTTTGTCATCTACTTCGCAGACAAGATCGCTCGGATTCAGGCCGATTTCGACGCTGGGTTGATAGCAGTAGGGGAAGAGCGCGGGGGGGCGGAGGGTCCGTCTGGTCCATCTTTATGGGGTGAGTTTCAGGAAGTGACGCCAGCCGATGTGGTGGATGTCCTGGGGTCTGTGAGGGCCACGTGTTGTCAACTAGATCCATGCCCGTCCTGGTTAATAAAAGCTTCCGGGGAGACGTTGGGGACGGTGCTGGCGAGGGTGGTGAATGCGTCCCTTCGGCAGGGGAGGTTGTCGCCTTGCTTAAAAGAGGCTGTGGTGCGCCCCCTGCTGAAAAAACCATCGTTGGACGTAGACGCGCTCGCCAGCTACCGACCTGTCTCTAACCTTCCCTTTTTAGGGAAGGTTATTGAGCGGGCAGTGGCGCTCCAGCTCCAGGGTCATCTAGATAATATCGGGCTCCTTGACCCTTTTCAATCTGGGTTCCGCCCCGGCTATGGCACCGAGACGGCGTTGGTGGCCTTGGTGGACGACCTCCGCCGGGAGATGGATGCGGGATGTTCGACATTTCTCATCCTGCTCGATCTCTCGGCCGCTTTTGACACCGTGGACCATGGGCTGCTGTTGAGACGACTGCGTGACCGGGGGGGTCTGGACGGGACTGTTCTTGAATGGTTCCGTTCATTCCTCTCGGGGAGGAGCCAGCGGGTGGTGTTGGGGGAGGAAACATCGAGCCCCCGCGCCTTACCGTGTGGCGTTCCGCAGGGATCGATCTTGTCTCCATTATTATTTAACATCTATATGCAGCCCTTGGGGGAGGTCGTGAGAGGGTTCGGGGTGCGATGTCACCAGTATGCTGATGATACTCAGCTGTACCTCTCGTTTTCTACTGACCCAGACCCTGCTGTCTCGGTGCTATCCCAATGTTTGGAGGCCGTGGCGGATTGGATGCGGCGGAGCAGACTGAAGCTCAACCCAGATAAGACGGAGGTGATGGTGGTGGGGAGGGCGAAGGGGGTGGTGGCCCCCCTGGTTGGGGGGGTTTGCCCCCCTGTAGCTCAGCAGGTCCGGAGTCTGGGGGTCATATTGGACGCAGACCTGCGGCTGGAGCGGCAGGTGGAGGCAGTCGCTAAGGCTGCCTTCCGCCAGCTTTATCTGGTACGTAGGCTGCGTCCGTATGTCTCTGGCCCGGACCTGGCCTCCCTCATCCATGCCTTCGTCACCTCGAGGCTCGACTACTGCAACGCGCTCTACGTGGGGCTTCCCTTGTTCTTGGCCCGGAGGCTGCAGCTGGTGCAGAATGCGGCGGCTCGTCTTCTTACGGGGACGGGTCGCCGGGAGCACATTACACCGGTGCTCCGAGCTCTGCACTGGCTGCCGATAGTGTGCCGGGCCAAGTTCAAGGTCCTAGTGATGATCTATAAAGCCCTATACGGCCTTGGCCCCTCATACCTTAGGGACCGCCTCGCCCTTCGCGCCCCGGAACGGCTCCTGCGGTCTGCCGGGGGTGCCCTCCTGGAGGTCCCCCGTGTTAAGCGGGGGGCCACGATGGAGCGAGCATTCTCGGTGGTAGGGCCGCGGCTGTGGAACTCCCTTCCGGAGGAAGCTCGCCTGGCCCCAAGCCTTTTGACATTTCAGCGGAACTGTAAGACCTGGCTGTTTGCCCAGGCCGTGTTTTCTAGCCCTGTTTTTATATGATGTGTTTTATATGATGTATTTTATATTTATACTTTAAATGAATTTTAATGTTTTATTGTTGTTGTTAGCCGCCCCGAGCTGCATTGCAGGAGGGGGCGGGATATAAATTTGTAAAATAAATAAAATAAATAAATAAACACTGGCCATTCTGCTTTCTAGGGCCTCCCCCTGCACATGACCTCCTGGCTAGTTCACTCCTTGTACAGGGCTCCCTGGCTCTGCTGTGCCCATGTAGAGGACTCTCCATCTGGCGTAACGCTGCCCATCCTGCAGCTCCCCCCCTGTACAAAGCTCCCTTACTCAGTTCTCTGTCCAGGGCTCTTCCCCAGCACAATTATGACCAAGGTGGATATAGTTGGGTCGCATAAGGTTGGATCATTAGAAGCTGGCCTACAGAATGTTTTTGTTTGTTGTACTATGCATATTGTATGTTCTGTTTGTGTGGGCTGCAAGGCTGTTTATATTGTATCTACATTTTAAATGGTTATGGCGAAAGCTTAATTACCAAATAAACTAAACACCATAGGCCTTGCTCTCCTCCTCTGCCCACCAGATCAGCTCTAAACATGGCTGACCAGGCACTCACACTGCCCCCTGGGAGGTACAGTTCCCTCTTGTTCCCCAGCACTGATTGGCTCTAGCAAGCAGTGCCTGCTAGGAGTTGTAGTCCCCAGTATTCAAGACTTTTTGCTTTTAAACAGTATATTACATGTAGAATGTTCGCAAGCACTCCACACTCAGGATGGTCTCCATAGGCGAACACTGAATTTTCAAGGTGTCATAACTTAAAAACTACTAACCAGATTTACAAAATGTAAACCATAAGGCACTCCCTGGCAGCCTCCTCAAATTTTCTAAAAGGTTTACACCTCATCCCAAGCAACACAAAACTCGTTTACCTGCCAATAGAGACAGTCTAACTTTTGAAAAAACAGGCTTCAAAGCGGTTTTCAAACTGTGATATTCTCAGCTGTTATCCAACCAATTTGGCTGAAATTTGGACAGCATGAACTGCTTACTCCAGTGATCCTTCACCACAAATTTCACAATCCTAACTTTAGTCTTGTCAATCGTATAATGAAAAGAAGGTTCGGCTACACACCGTAACTATAGAGTGGATCCTGCCACTCTATAATCAACTTTTTTCTACCTAAACAAACTGCTATAACCTCTTTGTTTTTCAACCGATTTGCATCAAACCTGGAGAGATTCAACCTGTAACCCAAAGGATCCTCCATGTCAAAAACTACAATGATGGGACAAAGCATGGCTAAATCCCAAACATTAGAATGTTATTTGCTTAAAGCACAAAGTGTTGCTCGCCTTAACTATAGAGGCGCTGCCACACCTCTATAATGTATTGTGATCTATCACACTGAATAATAAATCATTCTACACTATCTGAAGGGTGCACGTGGGAAACTTTAGCATCTATGGTCTATAACTGGTTGTCCATTTTGCGAGCATGGACCACTTTTAAATTTCAGATTAAGACATGAACCAGAAAATAAATATATTATATTAATTCTATTTTATATTAATTATTATTAGTTTTTGCTTCTTTAGGCGGGAGACGGGCGGCGTCTCTCTTCAAAATCTCTTTTGGCCGCCTGCCTTATTAACTCTTTACATCCAATTTGCCAGAGATTATGGGGGCTAATGGGTTAGAGCAGAGGGGGGCTGGGAGCCAGGGCTCCTGGGTTCTTGGGGAGGGGAGTGGGGGCTAGTGGGTTAGTGCAGGTCACTGGCCTACCATCCCCCTAACTCCACCCCTACTGCCCCAGTGCCCCTCCAACATCAAAACCCACCAGCCGCCCTTGACTGCTATAGATGTCCCTGTTACGCATGAAATTTCTATGTACAGATTCCAGAGTACCTTTTCCTTCCTGTAAAATTTGAATCCTACCTGCCTCAAAGCTATGTTTGGCGTAGAGCGTCACCCCAACGCCAGCTTGATTGACTCTTGTCATTTCAATATATTTTGTACCTTAGTATTGTAGTGCCCCATTGGTTATTCTAATTCCACCAGCTCTCCGAGATGCCTATTATGTCTATATCTTGAAGTAAACTAGTTAAGCGTCACTATTCTCATTTATAGAAATTAAATGATCTGTCCAAAAGTCCACTCTAGGTGCAGGAGCGTACCCATGAGCCTTATCATCCAGCATCGCTCTCATTTTCAAAACAGAACTGCCATGCATTGAACAAGTTGACCCTTGAGGTCCCTTCCAGTCCTGTGATTCTATAACTTCTTGACAATGTATGAGAAACTGTGAGGAGGAAAACAAAAGGGATCACAATGAATGAGATCACCTTTCCAGCTTCTTTTAAACGGTGCTGCTTTCACCAGCTATATATATGTTGAAAGACGTTTTGAAGGTTTAAGAAAAATAAATATATCTTGACAACCTCCCCAGGCGGGTGTTCTCTTTTTTAAATATATGTAACACTTCTTTCTATAATTTTACATATGTAAATCTTTTACATAGATCTAAAATTTGTTTACGTTTCTTTACAAAAACTCCTTAGTACTTTTCAAAAGGCTGTCTATTCTGTCTCACATAACCCTCCCCTCTCATCTGTAACTACGGTTAATGTTTGCCTCCTTTGGCGTCACCTTTACTTTTGCACTATAGTCACTTCAGCTCTTTCAAAAATCAATCCTCCTCTTAGGAAAGTCAATGGAAAATCTTCCCACTCATAGCCCCCACGACAGCCCCCGACCAGTGGGTATCGTGCGAGGGAGTTCCACCCACCCATACGCTGCGAACGCTGAATCTCAGATGCAAAAAGGGTTGGAGGGGAGGATATGCCGCAAAGCGGGCAGGGAAGCCAGAGACTTCCACGTTCCTCTGCTCCTCCTCAGACAGTTTAGCAACTAAGCAAACTTCACTCCCTCTTTTGTGAGCCCGGGGCAGCCATTTCAAGAGAGAGAGGGAGGGATGAGTGGGGGCAGGGGGATACTGTGCACGCACACACACAGAAATATCACTCAAGCTTAAATCCAATCCACTTTGATTTGCTGATCAATTCACACCCAAGCCAGCCCCAACTGTGCTCTCGTCACCCACTTCCTATCACAGTAACAGTAGCTACAACCTGTTGTTTACTCTCCCCCAAACACATACCAACTCCTCTGCAACCCAACAAACAGCACACCAACAAGTAGATACACATTAGCCAGCATTAGCCCACACCATGGGTAATCCTGACTGTCCAATAGGCAAACATGAAAACACCCACTTGTAGATGCCTATCATGCTCTCTATTAACACCCTTTGCTTAAATGGGCACTTAAAATATTTTGCTTTTTATTCCCTTATGCACTTTCTTCTGCCATGGCAAACTTCTCCTCACACGCCCAGATTCTTGCTTATTCCTTTGCAGAGTCTGTGCCAATTTACTTTCTCATTCTTCCCAAACAGGAAGTGTATTAGGGGTTTATAATCTAGAACAATGGCTTAACTGTGGTGACAGACTAGATACAACACTTTTTTGCTAATGTTCTATCTTGAAGTTCACTTCTGAGCCCTTCACCAAATCCACCAACAAAACCAGGTAAGACAAGTCAAGACTTTAAGGACACTTACGTATTTGGTTTTTTTTTAAACAAACTTAAAACAAACAAAAACAACCCCAAACAAAATTCCAACAATTTAAAAATACAGGAACATTTAAAACGTTATTTTTATATGTGCCAAAAAACCGAAGAAAACTCTAACTCTGTTTTTAACAAACCAATCCTTTTTAGGTTACCATTAATCAACTTGTATTCGTTTCTTTAAACAAAGACACATAATACGGAAGAGAGGTCACTGTGGCAGGAATTGCTGAACAGGAGCCACAATGCACCATACAGCTCTTGTTGAAGGGAGCTGTACACGCAGACTTCGTGCTGCAGTTTTGTACGGATTACTCTCCCCATCATGGACAAAGAAAACCCACTCTGGAGAAAATGGTTCAACCAACCATTTACCTACAACATGTAACCTCAGAATGTAAACCATATTACCCTAAATTACTACTTCAGAAGAAAGACTACTCAAAAGGTGGAGGAGAATAAAATCCCTGGAATATAAATGTCTTGGAGAAAAGACACGATTTATTCTCTTTTGTGAAAAAACCAACCTGTAATTTTTGCAGCTTTTTCCTCCTGATTCACTCTATTCTCTTCATCTTCTTCATTATCTTCCTCAAAATCATCTAAGTTTCCAATGTCAGCTTGTTTCATACTCATCAAACTAGCCAGGCTTTGCATGTCTTCATCCCTAAACAATATACCAAATAAACTATTAAAAGAGAATACAGTTAACATGTTTTGTGCTATTGTAGTGTCAAATTACCACTATTTGCTATAAAAGGTTTCCCTTTTCTCAGTCTGGTCCAAAGCCCAGCAAAACTTAATTTTATAAATATTTAAATTTATTATTACATTTATTAAATATTAAATTGAGATCAGGGGTGTAGCATCCATTGAGTGAACCCGGCATAAAGCTGGGAGCCGCTAGGTCCCAGGGGCCACTGCCCCAATGGGACTGGGAGATAAAGCTGTTTGTAAACAAAATCCTCCCCATGCGAGTGATCAGAAGGTTGTTGCCTTGTAAAGAAGGTTCTTCGAGATGGTTCCTAACATTCTCGCAACTGCGTGTTCATGGGTGGGAGAGGCCCGTGTAAAAAGAGCCACATTCTCACAACTGTCTTACTTATACTATCTTAGGTAGGAATTTAGGATGTAAAGCAATATCTCTTCTTTCTTGGAAAAATCTGCAAATATGGTTCTGACATTATTATGGCTGCTATTTCACTAATTCTTCTTAATGAAGTTATTGCTAAGGAATACTGTCTTTAAACCCCAAAATCATTTGTGCCCCCCCTCCCCCGTATAATCAATTCATGCTGCCCCGGAGGTGGAAATGAACTGGTTATGGGTGGGGGGCAGAAATGGTTATGAATGAGGGGCAGCGTGAATTGATTACGGGGGTACAACTGAGCTGGTTATATATATTTATATGTCTCTTTTCATGGCATAATGTGCTTAATAGGCTGGCTGCATTTTGGGTGTCATGTGTTTGATAGCAACAGCCCCCAGCCCACCGGTGGGACATAAAGAGGCAGGCCCCATCTTGACCTTTTGGCCAGGGGCCCATTCCACCCTAGCTACACCTCTGATTGAAATCCAGTGTGATGTAATGGCTAAGTCTGCAGAACTCAGACCAGGATGTAAGGGGGTCCCCGGTTCAAGTTTTGCTTTATTCAGAAATCTCACTTGGTGACCTTGGTTCAGTCACATCATACTCTCAGTCTAACCTACCTCACAGGGCTGTTGTGAGCATTAAAAAGTTGTTAATTAGTTCTTTGTGAAGTGCTCCGAGTGCCATGGTAGGGGGCCGCTATATAAAAATAAAGATTTTTATTAATTATTATATGCCGCCTTTTCCCAGAGGCTCAGAGCAGCTCACAAATAAAAAAAGCATCAAAACCAATACAAAAACCACCTTAACCCTCCCCTAAAAATAAATGGAAATATTCTTATGGATGCCAAAAAGCTTAGTATCGAACTTCATGAGCATTTGTACAAACACTATATCTGAAACATACAAGACCTTTATTATTTACAGCTTTCAAGTAAATGTGGTCAACTTTATCCTATCATTTGAAATTTTAAAAATCAGTCCAGAAAGGTTATACTTGGGCAATGACTGGCATTCTTTGAGATACATGTCCATATGGACACACAATTGCTGTTCACCTTTTGTGCACAGCAGAGTGAAGGTTTTTCTTGCTGTATCCAGTGGGGCCCACATTTGCGCAATGTATACCCGCAGACTCCACCTACTGAGGGTAGAATAGTGCAGGACAGGCTCTCCCATTCCTCAGAGAATGGGATCCCCAGAAAAAGGACTCAATTGAGACAGGCAAGGAGGGAAGGATTATGAATTCCATATGGATCCATATCCTGAAAGAAATAACCTGTCTTCCTCAAGTGATTTGAAGATGAATCCCACTTAGGGCTGTAAGAAAGAAATCTTAGTTGATTAATCTAGTAGTAGTAGTGTTGATTAATCGGTTGAATTTTAGTTCATCTATGCATTAATCCATTAAAATGTTCATATGATTTACAGAATTTGCATAAATTTCCCAAAAGTGAAACAGTCACTAGAAATTGTGGTGTAATTGTTAGACAAGTTTAACGAACATGTTAAAGTGCTTAATCGACATTAAAGAGCAGAATAAGCGGGTGGGGAGGGGGAAATGGACTTCCTTCTTTGGGTTCTTTACAAGAGAAAAGTGCTGTTCCATCGAGTGGCAATATCGTGCTGCAGCTTACTGTCACCTAGTCCAAGTTCTTTTTGTTTTGCTACGAGCAGAGTCCCTTTATACGCACTATGCTTAGAGTGACCAACAGTTTTATAACACTTGCTAAGTTGCTTGTCAATGGTGGCAACAGAATGAGCCTTGTTTATGCTCAGTTGTAGAGTATGAGAAGCACATCTCACAGTTTCAAAATTGGATTTCTCAACACCCAGAACAAAGTTGCTTGCATTATCTGTGCATGTCGCTACAACTTTCTCACTGATCTCCCACTCTGATTAATCGGGGGGCAGTTTCAATTGAGTGATCACCCATTAATCGGGTTGATTAATCAATTAAAGGTGGCAGCCCTAATCCCACTTCAAGTGAGTGAAGAACAGTTTTCTGCAAAAAGGGTTGTGTGTACATGGAGTGTTAATATTTAACACTAGGTGTGTTCAACATCGAGCCTATGAGCTACATATGGCCAGCAATGACCTACATAGCTGGAGCTGCTGCCAGAATTCTAGCCATTTCCCTCATCTGCCGGGCATATTCAGATGCTGGTGTGGAGATGAATGGTATGTTCCTTCATGGCAGCAGCTGCAGCTTCCGACTCCACTACAGACAGCAACGTGCCAAGCAATGGGTCTTGAAACATTGACGCTGGGCGGTTCTGATGCTGTGAAGCAGGGCTTGAGCGTATTGCACGGCTGCTACTCTGTGGCTCTGCTTCGACCTTGCCCCTTTGGAGCCTCCTTTACCCATCCCCGGCCACATCTCCTAGCTTCTCGACTGGCTGCCTGCCAACCAGCACAGCATGGGTGCGCAGCTACGAGATTACTCCCAGAAGGAGATCGCAATCATATGAATCATCACATAACCCAAAAGAGCTATCACAAAATAAATATGTAAATAACTTAGTCCCAGATCAGTGTGAAAGGGAAAGATAGGGAATGAAGCGATGTACTAAGAGAAGTGGAAACACATAATGTACATAACAAAACAAAGAGAGTTTGTTGGGAGTTGAGGCACTCCAATCATAGTACATTAACATATAAATAGGTACATGGGGAATTTTACTAACATCTCCAGTAGGTTGAGTCATAAAAACTCTACAAGGTCATATATTATGTAGCCTGCTAAGAATGAAATGTGGTGCATATTAGTGAGCCATAACGAACAGTGCTGGATTAGGACTCATGACAATCTGACTATCCTGTCAAGATATACAACAAATAATCAAGTGAAAAGCAAAAAATATATGGTCTTATATTGCAAATTATGGCATGACCGTGGGCAGTTCCTCCCCCCAACCCAAGGGAATACCAAGCTCTACACACCATGATGCAATCTGATCAAACTGTAGTAGAAGGGGCAGGGTGCATGAAGTCTCTACTTTAGGGATGAGTTGATCATTTATCTGCTTATTGTCTCAGTGATAACTAGTAATAAATAAACTAAAGAGCGAGGAAAGCCGCTAAGATAGCTGAAGGACACACTGGAATGCCCGTCTGCAGCTAGACCACCAGGCGAGGCGTAGAGTGACTTTAGTTTAGTCAGATCCCACTGTTTTCCCCTTGGTTCCGTTTCCAGCCACTTTAACTAGCTCTAGTGCAGAGCTGTTGCCTTAGTCACCTGAAGCTCAAAACACTGTTTATTAGGGGATCAGAAATGAACACTTTAATAAATGCAGCAGTAAAACAATGAAAGATGGGCAAGAAAAATATTATTTAAGGGTCCATTTCTGTCCTTTGATGTGTGCTCCACTGAAATGCTGATTACAAAAAAAAAAGGTTACCAAAAATATGGTTGCAGGCAAAAGGAATATTACAAACTTTATTTTGATACAAGCCAACATGCCTTCGAGTATACAATATCCTTTTTGAAGCAAGGCTGGACTCCTCCCTTTTATAAAGCTTTCTATTTTAATACCTTTCGGTGGAATAGGAGGTTTACATAAATCTTCTAACAATGTATTCATTCACCTGCCCATTATTTAATTTAAAAACGAACGTCCCCCTTACACTGAAGAGTTCATCATCATCAAGCTGATAGATCAGTTCTTGAGTAAATAGAGAAGTTTTAGCTATTTGCAACTATGTAATACCCCAAGGAGGTCTTCTTACACAGTGCCCCAGGCCCCTGCTAAAAGAATTTAGGAAGACCTAGGCAAAGTTTCCGGTACAGCTGGTATTAAGAGAGAGAGCAGAAATAGAAACGTGTAGTGAGCTTGCTAACCACCACCAAGAATCTTAGCAGTGAGTTTTCTTACAATGGCTGAGCTGTTTGGAACTTTCTGGCCTGTTCAACGTGTATTTGAGACTGCTAGATGACATTCAGTAGATCTGGAGTGCAGTGCCATCAATATGCTGATCACATGCAAATGTCTCTCTTTTTCATCTGACTCGAGGCCTGCAGTCTCCATTCTTACTTGGTGCCTGGCTGCTGTTTGGGACTGGATGCAGGCAAGCCAACTGAAGCCCAAATGGTGGTTGGCAGACCTTGCGACCTGGGGCAGGGGATAGGAATACCTATAATTGATGATGTCTGGTCTGCTTTGGTTATTCAGGTTTGTAGCCATGAGGTGCTCTGTCCTGGATTCATTGCGGCACCCGGAACTTCAGGTTATGGTGACGGTTAGGTGTGCTTTTTACCAACTCCACCAGGTGATAAGACGCTCTGATCCTTTCTTTCAGAGTTGGATCTGGCCACTGTCATCCATGCCTTTGTAACCTTGAAGCTAGACTACTGCAGCGTACTCCACATGGGGCTGCCTTGCTGACTGTTTAGAAACTGCAGCCTGCCTTGTGACAGGGGAGTGGCACCAGCAGCATATTACATATGGGCTTCATGGTTTGCGCTGGCTTCCCAGGCCCAGGTCAAGGTACTGGTATTGAACTATAAAGCACAAAATGGCTTGGGCTCTACAGTTCTGAAAAACCATCTCCTATCCTACACAATCCATTGTAACCACTAAGGTCAGCCAAGAATGACCTCTTGGTAATTCCATCTCTGTGCCAGGTCCGTGCAGCAAAAAAGCGTAGAGGCATTTTCAGTTGCTGTTCCACAACTTTAGAACTCCCTTACCCTAGAGTTTTGTTAGTGCCTGGACCTTTCCATCTTTCAGAAGAAATACAAAACTTTCTTATTTAACCAGGCATTTGACAGGGGATTGTATGGGATTTATAGGATATTTCTTTTTTACTTTATAATTTTTATATTATTTTATGAGCTATCCATTTTTATGATGTTACTTGTCTTGAGCCCTCAAGATAGGGTGGGGAATCAAGTTTAAAAAAACAAAACACAAACAAAAAAGGTTCCAACTGCCAGAAAGGAATCCTAGCTCACCCTGTCATACTGAGTGTGAACCAACATCCACACTTCTCTGGGCAAGTACTGACACATGTTGCTCATGACCTCATAAACGGGAGGGACGTGCATTTCTTCCAGGAAAACAAAGTTAGGAGGACGCATGCCCTAGCATGTTAACTGACAATTTTAACAACTGAAATAAATCAGGCTATCTTGGATGTCACCCAGACCATCTACAGAACAAGATTAAGATTTTGCTAATCCATGCTAATGGTTATTAATGTAGGTTTATCTAAGAAAAATGTAATCCGGTATATCGCAATATCAGGGCCTTTATAAAAATTCCTGGTTATTCTCCATTTTTACAAACTAAAAAAAGACTTGTTTGCGAGGCTCTCTTTTTTCTTTTGCTGAATCTGCCATGTTGGGGGGAAATTGGAATACTGAAATATATAATTGAAGGAGAAAGAAAATATTGTCGTAAAGGGAATTCCTCACTTCGAGGACATTAGTGACATTCTGAGTCAGAAGACCTGTTGCCCTCCCTTGTGTCATCTCCAAAGAGACAATGAACTTCTAATGTATTGTTTGGTTAAGGAATTGGATTTAATTGTTTGATTATCGATGTAAGGAGAATGAAATCAAACTATTTTCTTCTCAAGCACTTCGGTCCGTTTCCTGTCTTGGAATGTTCCCCATGCTCATTAGAATATTGCAGAGTTCATTCCTTGATGTGAATCACAAACAGACAGGGCATAACTTAATGTCAGGTTAGGACCAGTGCTACTTCAATTAGGACCATTTCCCACATAGAACACCTTTAGAAGAGGGGCTTTTGTGACTTCTTGGCAAATGTATTTTTTGAATATATTCACTTAGCCAATAAATAAATCAATACATTTACTGAATATAAAATTTATTTATAAATCAATACATCATGGAAATTGGATATCATCATTACAATATTGGTATTATAGTCCTGCCTAGACACCTCAGCTAGGATTGTCCCACCCTGTCCCTGTTCTGTACTAACACAGAGTAGGAAACAAGAGATATTATAATTTAAATAAGACACATGATCACTGAGACCACGCAAGGGTGTAAAATTATTCCTATTTATAAGTGTTGGACTGGTGCCTGGCTAGTATGTAGCTTCTAGTTTTAAAACAATTGTTTACTGTTGTCATAAAAATATATGAACCAAACGGGAGCTCACAGGGCATCCAGAGCTGGACACAAGATGGTATCATTCCTGAAGAATTTTACCATGACACGTACAATTGTCCCCACGCCTTACTGCTTCTTCCACCCTTAAGTAGTACAATGGGAAATATGATAATATGCCCACCACTCAAAGCAAGGGATGTAATGTCCTTGACCCTACAAGTGGCTGGAAAAGGGAGTTCTAAAATATTTCCTCTCCTCTCTTCAAGATCCTGGTAAAAGAAAGACAACCAAGGTGGTTAGGAAGAAGGAGAATGGTACTCAGGCAGCCTGGATTCATTGGATGTTCTCCTGATCACTCAAACAATCCTCCTCCTGTCCCTTCTATCCTCACCCTGCAAAAGGCTTGGATTCTATTTGCATGCAGGGGCATATAGATTGCTCTGTGCTTTTACTCTCTCCATGCTCAAGAAGCTCTAATTTCCATCTTCTCTACACCAGCTTCCTTTCATACCTGCACTTCTCTTTTTTAGGCTACTGCTATTTAAAGTTTCTACGGGAGATGATCATTTCTCTGCAGAACAGGATACTATGTCCAGAGTAAGAAATGACTCCAACTCAGAAACGAAGCATGGCAGGAATGCTTGGTATGTGCTTGACGCTCTCAACTCCTGCCATTCTACACAGCTAGAATGCTCTCAACTCAGAAGAGGTCTTTGAAAGGCAACACAAAGCAGCATGTCTGGTGGGAAAAAAAACAACCAAAAGAAACTTACGTGGCTTTTCCTTCCCTCAAGAAAATGCATGACAAAGAGAACTGGAGGGTGGCAGATACAACTTTCTTAGACAAAGGCTTGAATTTTAACTTGACATCTGTCTGTGTAGGCATGGGGCTGGCATATTGCTTCATGTTAATGCTGCTGGTGGCAAGAGCTTTTCTGCGTCCTGAAGGAGATTCCTGAAAGTAAACAAACACGCACCATGAAATAATCTAACTAAGACAGGGAAGGGCTGCAACAGAAACATGAAGTTCGACAAAAAAACAAACAAACAAACCCCTACCAAATACATTCATATTGCTCTTTTTTGCTTTCAGGTGGAAAGAGAGGCAGACTATTATAGTGCATTGCGGACACTCAAAAACAGGTAGCCCTAATTCCTAATCCTGTCTCCGTCATTAACAGCTTGAGCCAAAGGCCACTGACTGCAGTTCCCAGTCTTGAATGGGTTTTGCGTTCAAACTAAGTCACTGTAGAGGACTCTTGCACCCTTAGAAAGTCCCTCTAAAGTCATTAGGATTCCCCTCTGGGGACAAGATCTCAATCCCCACCAAACTGCTTGTAGTTTAGTCTTTTGAAAATGGTCCTGATCTTACTTATCTACCCACACTGGATGTTGTGAAAATAGTTTTTGGTTTGTTTTTTTCAAACCACTATACAACGAAGTTATGCACACTTGGACTATTTTGAGTGTCTGCCAGAGTCTAATCAATGAATTTAGCGTTCATATGGTTTTTGAAAAGTATTTTCTTTCTAATGAGCAAAGTACCACCACAATCTGAGTTACAAATTTCTGAAGTTAAGGGACTGGTAATACTTTTAGAACTACTAACAAAACCTTAGAGAGAGAAAAAAATTAGCTTGAGAATTTGGAACATTCTGTTATGCATGGAGACAGGTTTGTCCCCACACATTAGCGTAACATTAAAGAAATAATCACATATAAGTCCCAGGGCAAAGACAGCAAAAAGCAAAAAACAAACCTAACTCTTTGAAAACTGCTCCCCAAATAAAAATGCATTTTTAGTATTCAACAATTTGTCTTGAGTAAAAATATTAATTCAATCAAAACATTCAAGCATCCCTTTTCAAAGTACTTGACATTTTCTGCCCAGTAGAAAAAGTCAGAATGTAATATGTCATCCCTAAAGAATACCTTGTTTAACAAAACTAGCCTTATCTGTCAGATTATGCACAGTAATATTATACAGAACTATTAGTGCATGTAGATACCTTATGAATGAATTTCAAAAATGCATCAAACACTTGAGGAGGATTTAGGCCCTCTCAGAAGAAATACTTAAGAATATGCAAATACTCTCAACTGAATCAAGTTGAACAGATGCGACTATCACAAACAATACAACGTGCTCTTTCCCTGGCCGCTACTGTCAATCAAAGAATGAGATTAAGGTCCAAGGTTCTGACAATGTGTAAAATGAAGAGTATGATCAGGGAGTTTCAAATTTATTACACTGATATGAACAATGATCTGTTATTGTACTGCACCTTTAGAATAGTTCAATATTACAACTCATTTAGAATGCAAGATTCAGTGCAGCATCTGCTCGGAGAGCAACGCGTGAAAACTGGCAGATGATTTTTGTTTGTTTGTTCTCCAGGAAAATCTGAATAAGCAGTTTGTTTCCTAACAACAACATTTACCCCTGCATAATAATTTTTGTTTTATTACAGCTCTGCAACCTACACAGCATAAATCAAAGCTCAGTTATTATTTCCATAAAAACCAATTGCCTTATGGTGCGACATTGGCAAGTTTCAGACTACCCTACCTGATATCGGGATGTCATTTTTAATCTAAAAAGATTTAAACAGCTTTTTAACCAACCTTTTTGCTCTAGAGAAAAAAAATGCTGTTTCGTAGCTTCTACCACTGTCATTTCTAGTACCTAAAAGTGCTATAAAAATGCTACGAACCATGACATGTGAATAACTACGAAAATCTAACTGGCATACTAGCTAACATATTTCTACAAGAATGAGTGTTTCTTTGTCAATTAGAAAAACTATAAAATAGCTGGAATTATTCCCCAATTTATAGTGAGACAAAGAAGATATTATTCTATTAGTTAGAGTACAAAACGTAATTGATATTTTCTGACCATTATAGCCTGTTTTCTTTTGGAACCTATTAGGATAGGTCCAAGCTTGGAGACATTCCGAACATTTTCCCATTTTAGCCCATTCTAAAATTGCTATTAGTTTTATCCAGAGGGTTGGCTCTTGTATAAAAATCTGAAGCAGCTTTCCATTGCTTTAGGGATTTCACAACTCAGTAACTGAGGTTCAGCGGAACCCTTTTAGAGTGCAATTAAAATTTTACCACAGAATAGTAACGGATGAAGCAACTACAAAGAATGCATTTGAACACATAGTGTACTGGTGTTAGATACCCAGTCCTTTCCCACCAATTAATATGCAAGAGGATCTGTTGATTGCCTGCGACAACCAAAATTTCAAGGAAGTGACGTTTGTATACTTATTGTACCTCCTGAAGGTGTTTGCTGATCTGCAATAAAATACTGCATGCTTACTAATCTACTGGTGCATCTATTTAGAAACCTAGAATGAAAACTGATCTCCCATCACAGCCTCCTCGTAAATGTCACCAATAGACAGGCAAAACGGATTTTTAGCTCATCAAACTAGTAATTTAGCTGAATTCCTCCTCTGTTTCTGCTTAGTCGGTCACACCCCTATATTGCCCTTCAGGAAGAGCGTACATGACTTTTACTGTATGCAATTTCCCCTGAAGTATGGAGTGCAACTGCACTTCTGTGCTGTGCCGAGGAATGAGACCAGCTTTTGTGATAAACACAGTTTAACCTGACAGCATGCTTTGAGACCCAGGTCAGTTTAAAAAGAGTTTTGGCAAAATCTTGGTTCTTGTTTTTTTTGGTATTGGATCTCGGTCTACCAGGTCTCCTATCGGATCTCAGTTCTCTCGCTATTAGGTTTTTAACATTGCGGTTTCCCCCATTGACTTCAATGGGGAAAACCACAATGTTAAAAATCCGATAAGAAAACCAACGCAGAAGATCGGATACTGAGAAAGAACCAAGGTATCAGGTTCATCCAACCGAGCCATTATCGGGTACTTTCGGTTTTTGGCAATACCGGAAGTCCCATCCCTAGTAATAATGAAAGAGTTTGATCCCTCAGAAACAATGATGATAATGTCATCATCCACCCTCTCCATAACTGAAAATCAGTCAGATAGACCCAGAAAGCCGCAAAGACTTGAACACCTTACTTCTGTATTAGTGATAATGCTATACACTATACTTGACAATTAACTTTTTCTTATGTCTCATGACAAGTTCCTAGATAAGATCAGCTGCAGCCTTCAGAAAGCTGGAAAATAAACTGAACATCTGATGGATGAGCTGAGAGAAAAGAGGTCGACGGTCTCTTCATAATAAAAAGGAGCATAGGTCGCTACAAAAGTAGCTAGAAATAAAGGACAATTCAGCCTCATAATCCCATGGGGAAGCAATCCAAAAGACCCTGCTATCGAGATAGGGTGAATGAATACCATTAAAAATTTTGTAGCCCCTCTGTTAAGTTCTACTAGGCAATCCACATGAGATATCTATGCTCCTTGGAGAATCTTCCTAGTATCACAGAGGGATTTGAGATAACCCACTGACAAGGCAGCATTGTACTAAGCTATCTGCCTCAAACGCCAGCCCTGTATATCACAGAACATTTATAATAATGAGAAGGCATATGAGAAGCTTGCTGCATCTCATTTCAGTTATGTTACTTTTTCTACAGTTATTTTAGAAAAATGAAACCAATTAAGAATCACTGTAGAGATTATTAAGACTTAGAGAAAATAAAATTATATTCCTGAATTGGAGAAGAGCCCATGAGAAACAAAGTAAAACAAAACCAACAAAAGTCATGCGGCTCTGATTTTGTAGCTTTTGACTTCTGGTTCCAAACTAGGCTTTGATTCTCAGGCTTCTGATCTCTAGTTTTAACTTCATTTGACATTCACAACACTCCCAAGCTGTTGGCTCTGGAACCTTGAACTCCCTTCCAGCTACTGACTTGTGCTCAGCCCCAATTTTGATATCAATTCCATGCTTGATCACAGTGCCAATTCCAGGCAACGGACTTGACCAATGCTTGACACCTAGAATGAAGCTCAGCAGCAGCCAATTCCCTGCCCTTCAAAGCACTTGTGATTTGGGTTGCCACTGCTGCATGTGCCCCAGGAAGACTTGGAGTCAAGGCATGTGCCCCAGGCAGACTTAGGAGCTTGACCATCCCAGGAGTCACTGCAGATCAAATTATCAATTTCACTATCCGATCAAGGGTCAACAAGGAAAGTGACCAGAGAGAGAGAGAAAGAAGGTATTAAAATGGGGGCAGGAGAATCATACGTGGCTCTTTTCGGATTCCCCTCTAGTTCAGATCTTGGCCAACGCTGGTCCTGGGCTCTGTACTGCCTTAAGGGATTTGTGTCTTACTTCATTGCACTTGAGTCTCTGCAGCTGAATCACAGCTGCTTCTCAAAATCTCAGCAGCCAGGATTGCAAAGCACTGGCTCTGGTAGTAGCCAATCATGAAACAGGAGAGGCTTGTGTGTGCATCTTGTGGAATTTTGGCTACCACTATATTTAAACAAGGGGAGGAGGAAAGGAAGAAGGTTTTTAACCCAATCATCTTGCACATATCATTGCAATTTCTTCTAGGTACACATCTACTGTCAGGAGAAATTCGTCTTCTTCTGATAAATGTCTTTAGCACCATTGTTGTCAAAGTGATTAAAAAGATAACTGTCTAAAATGCCTAGAAATTATTTTAAGGCAAATTGTAAGAGTGGCCATGACTATCACCTAACAACATGGAGGTAAGATTCAAGCTTGCTTTCTGATTCCATGATCATTTATTAGTTTGTTTCTACATTCTTTGGGTCCAGAGCAGTAAAGCATTCTCTCTCTGCTTTAGCTGAAATGGTTTGCTGCTTAAACTATGGCCTCAGCCCCCTAGCGGCTGTTAATCACAGGGTGCACAAGGCCTGCGTCCCTGTTGCTGTAAATCCATAATACTTGGCTCTCTAGTCTCAGTCACCTGGAAGTTTTAGCCAATAGTTTCAATGGCAGAATCTTTTTTAATAGTTTGGGCTACTGTGGCTAATGCAAAGCACAACAGGGAAAAGAACTGCAGTATAATATAACCAAGGACTTTTTAAAAATGTGAAATAACTTGGATATTCAGACTCTGGAAAGGAAGAAAAAAAGATAGCACAGGTCTGTTTAAACCAGTTACCCGTGACTGCTGTCTTGCATATTAAACACAGGACTATGCAAAAAACATTCTAAAAATCAGTTGTAAACACCAGTATTTTCATATTCATGTGTGAAACGTTAATCATTGGAAATCATACATAGTAACTGGCCATCTTGTTTTTGAAACTGTGCTGAATTCTCACAAATCCCTTTGCCTTTAACAAGAATTGGTTCTTCAGTCAGTGGGTGTCTTCAGACGTTACGCGAACACGGTGAACCACGGTGAATACCCACCTGTGGTCACCGTGTCCCGTACGTCTGTTCACGGCGCGCCAGATGTTGGCCACGGTCAATC
>QEPC01000564.1:3026193-3078796 GCA_003113815.1 Sphenodon punctatus
TTCCCTTCTACCCTTTTATGAGCCAAATCCTGCAGTTAGTTGCCTCTATTTGACCCTCTGTAAGGAAATAGACACTTTGTCTAGGTCCAACAGTTAGTGGTCTGGTCCTGGCACTCTGTAAGGAGACGGACATCTTTCCCTGTGTGTGTGAGTATTAGGAATTCATTAGTAATAACCCCAGTGAAAAACACATTCCCTAGGAATACATTTAGCAGCCCAAAACCAGGTGTGACAATTCCAACTCCTTATATTAAGCCTTTGTACAAGTAAACACAAAAGTATGTGGTTTTGCTACAGTGTCATTGGGTGTTTTCGGAGTGACACGAGACTGGTCACCCCTGCATCTGCCTGTGTCCAGCCTTGCCTGTGTCAGGTTTAAATAGGCCGGGGAGCCCATCGGGTCCACAGTTCACTCAGGTGCCCACTACACACCATAGAGTTGCGGACTAGAGCATCCGCAGTGCTACGGTGTTGCCTGAGGAAATGTCTGGCTCCACGGAGGCAGAGCAGCAGCAGCATGGGTCCATGCATCCAACTGCTCCGCCTCGGGCTGGTGCCCCGGGTTTGGCTGGCCTGGCCCACTCCACCAGCAGCAGTCTAGGATGTTCTGGTGAATGATATTGGTAACTGTCAATAGGGGAGGGGAGCAGAGGAGTGGGAGCAAGTGGGAGGCTAGGGAGGGCTTCTGAAAATCGGGGGGGGGGGCACATCCCGCCCCCATGCCCCACCCTTGCAAGAGCAGGCACAGCCTGTTCTGCCTCTGCTCAACCTGTGCATCTGGTGGGCCGCCTTTAGACAGATGGGCCACCTGGGTGTGAGGCGGAGGTGGTGTTCAAAATACCCATTATCTTACCACCCACCAATCAGTAAGATTTTAGGATATGGGAGGAGAGCAAATTAGTGTGGCCACTAAAACAGAACTTCAGCTTGTAAAACCTGAGCTCAGCTTGCCAAGACCTGCTTCCACCTGGTTTTCCTCGGTCAGTTTCTATTTTTTATTTCCCAAACTTTGACTGTATTCCTTCCTATACATAGTTTGCAAGAACTCAAAAACCCTCTAACACGCCAGAAAAAACTCTACCCATGTGACTAAAAACATGAGCATGTTTAAAAAATTTTTATTTAACATGAGAACTCTGCATTTGTTTCTTTCCCAAAAAGTATTTCAAGAGAAGGCTAAGTGCTGTACTAAGTACGCTATTCAAGGGAGACAAGCACAAAGGAGCATCAGAGTGCTAATTTGAAATGACTACGTATTTTGTCCAAGGGTAAGAAAGGACATTGTCTGCCTCAGCCAATGCAATCTGGAAGTAGCACACTTAAGCTGTTAACTGAGGAGACAGTAGCCCTGGTTCACTCAGTAACTCTCACGCAGCCACCACTCACACGGTTTAGCAGACAAACCTAATCAACCAGCAAGGCGCCACGTGCCACCCCCTGCATGACTCTCAACCCTGGCGAACCTTGGGTACAGGAAGCCGCCGCTGCTGTGACTTCCGTCTGGTTTTCCCAAAAGCGCAAGTAAGCAGCCAAAACACCAGTGAGAGCGGAGAATGCACTTGCTCCTCAGACCGCTCCAGGTGCTGTGCCCAGGACTCTATGGTTCAGGTGGAGCTGCACGCACCCTAATAGATAGGAAGTGGCCCTGTGGGCAAACATTAGCCAGGATTAGCCAGCATTCCATCGCATGGCAGGCTCCACGTCGTCTGAGACGCCGCCGTGAGCGGTGGCTGGATAGTGGCCCCATGTCCGGTGGAGGCAAACATCTGGTGAATGGTAATCTGGTGAACATCCGGTAATCAACGGCGTGGTATAATGTGGGCTATTATCTCATTTGTTTTCACTCTTAGGATGACCTTGTTGGAGAATGTTTTTCACCTTTATTAAACAGTCACTTTTCAGCTTCCCAAAAAACTGGGACTTAAGAGTATTACCCTTAGTCAGAAAATAATTCTTAATAGAACTTTCACCCTTAAACAAAACGAAAACATACACACACCTATTAGAAGATTCATGAGAGCAAGTCACTTGGGGAAACAGTAGCGATTTCATTTTCCATGTGTTACAGTTTTCAATACCACTTAAATAATCATAAAATGGTATTGGTGAGTATGGGTGAAAACAGACATGCACCTTACACCACTAATATTTCTTATGCATGTTGCAGGGTTGCCCCCTATGCAGCCCTGCAACATGCATAAGAAATGTTAAAGCAACATTAAAGCGGAGTTAAGGCGGAGGTCTGTTTTTACCCTGTATGAAATTAATAAATGTTACTTTGTAGAACGCCAATAGGAAAGAAGTCAGAAAGTTCTGATGCTCTCAGAAGCTGGATGCTGGCCCCTCAAGCTGTATTAGAAGCGCCATATTGCTTAGGATATCCTGAAAAGATCACTGCTTCACTAGCAGAGCAAAATGGATCACTACAGAATTTAATTTGTGAAAGTATAGAGCAATTAAATGCTAAAATAGACAAGCTACAGGGAGCTCTCTCAACTGGAGAGAGTAAATTAGAAACTATGTCAGTTAAAATAATTTAGAGAGTTGGATGGAAGATTTGGAGGGCCGAATGTGAAGCAAACAATCTATGCTGAAAACATGTTTAAAAGCAAATGATGGCTCAAGGTATCCATAACCATTATTAAGAATTGTGGTGCATTTGAATGGAAAAGTTAATGTTTAGGAAATACAGCAAATACCAAGAGTGTTCAAGCACTAGGGACACCAACTAGAAAAGGCAGCGATATCATATATCTCCCAAAATGATATCATTCAATTAGCATAACTGGACTAGCTCTTTATTAGTAATGATACGAAGAGATGAGTAAGACAGAAATAGAGATATAGACACACACAAAATAAAAATACCAGAAGGCTTGTTTGTTTCAAATTCTCAAAAGACACTGTACTTCAAAAAATCTCTAAGAGAAGAGACATTTCTACGACAGGCCTTTTAAAATTAAACATCGGACATTTTGATCTACTTGTCCAGGCAACAAAAAGTTACTTTCTTACGACTCATCTGCCTCAATGGACTGTGAAAGTCTCCAAAAATAAAGCCCAAGGAAACTGGAGAGGATGAAGATTGAAATACATAGATAATGTACTCTTAGCTAGATCACTGCTGTAATGACATTATAATATTTATTTTATTTATTTTAATTAATTTATTTTATTTTCTAGATTTTTACCCCACCCCTCCTGAGAACAGCTCAGGGTAGCTTCCAACAATAAAAAAAATATGTATAAAATAACTATAAAACAATTTAAACTACATCAAAAACAATTCAAAGAATTAAAACAGGGCCTGGGGAAACAGTAAAACAATAAATAGGGTAGGGGAGATAAAACCCTCTAACCCCCCCTCCCCCCCAGGCCTGGGCGAACAGCTAGGTGTTACAGCTTTGCCGGAATGTCAATAGGTTTGGGGCCAGGCGAGCTTCCTCCGGAAGGGAGTTTCAAAGGCGGCCCGGCCACCGAGAATGCCCTCTCCATTGTGGGCCCCCGCTTAACACGGGGGACCTCCAAGAAGGCACCCCCGGCAGACCGAAGAAGCCGCTCTGGGGCACGGAGGGCGAGGCAGTCCCTGAGGTACGAGTTTGTTTAGTATAATTAAGTTCCACAGAGCCAGTTGTTCTAATAGGAACATTGTGAAATATTACTTTTAACTTTTTCCCAAACAAAAATATTTAGAAATGACTTATTATGAAGAGGTAGACATAGAACTAGAAAGGTACAGAGAAGGGCAACAAAAATGGTATGGAATGACTCCTGTATGAGAAGAGGCTTGATAGGTTAGGGCTCTTCAGCTTGGAGAAGAGATGACTGAGGGGGGATCCGATAGAAGTTTAGAAAATCATTAGTGGTGTGGAACACAAATAGGGAGCGGTTATTTACCCTCTCTAAGAGTCCTAGAACAAAGGGACACTCCAGGAAATTAACTGGTAGCAGATTTAAAACAAATAAGAGAAAGTATTTTTTTCACTCCGTGCACAATTAACTTGTGGAACTTATTGCCAGAGAAAACAGTCACAGCCGGTAGCGTAGCTAGTTTAAAAAAGGGATTGGATAAGTTTTAGATCCATTAATAGCTATTAGGCAAGCGGGTTTTGGTAACCTCTTACTGTGGGCGCTGGAACAACAGGGAATGGATTGCCTATTGTGACCTGTTGGGTACTTCTCCCAAGAGAAAGATTGGCCACTGGGCTTGATGGTACCATTGATCTGACCCAGTATGACACTACTTAAGTAGCTTTTATTTTAAACTATACAATTAGGGATCTCGTGTAGAATGCTTCCCTTCTCCAGAAACTGAATCCCTTGGTTATGATCCCCAGAATATTTCAGAAGTTTAATCCCTTGGCTATGCTGCTTCTGATGAGTTTTGCTTTGTTTTTATTTTTTCAAACCAAATGTACAAACCAGCTCAGATTATGTCCCTCCACTTTTTCTGAAGAGACCACCTCATCTGTGTGTTTGTTTAAAAATAAAATAATAATAATAATAATAATAATAAAACCTAAATTTCTTCTAATGACCGACAGTCAAATTACAAACACAAATGTTCACTTCTTTGAATATCGAGATAATGTGTCGGGCCAAAAAGAATTTGTGGGGCAAGTTCAACACTCTTCTAGATCCTGCCTTTCCCACAGCCAGGGTTCATGTATCTCTTTCCTGGTGCTTCCAAGGAAAAACTCTTGAGTAGGATACAAACTAAAAGAAATGACATGGAATGCCAATTGGAGATAATAGGAATGACCTAGGATTTAATGGGTTATAAAGAAATTGAAAGAACCCGCAGCCTAGATGATTCCCAAATTCTTGTAATTCCATTCCCTATCAATTCAATTCAATTCAGAATTTATTTATATTCCGCCTCTCTCAAACGACTCGAGGCGGCGAACAACAAACAATAACACATTTACTGGGGATCCTTTCTCTCGTAGGGGACCCAGCCTACACATCCCTCAGTGTCCATGCACCCATCCCATGTGCTCCCTTGTCATTCCACCGTCATTCCACCCCATCCCATCATTCAACCCAGTCCCGTAACATTTTACCCTCATGCCTTTGCCCTCTCCTTATCATTCTATTTAGGCCACTTTTAGACGTGCGGGGCAAACACGCGGCATAAAAATCACACTGCGTGTAAATATCCTGCATGGGGGATTTAGATGCGACATTTTGTGCGTTAAAGCCGGTCACGTGTTCTTTTAAAACCGCAAATTAAATACCTTCCCTTCAACATTGAGGTATATAATTTGCAGCTTTAAAAGAACGCGTGACCAGCTTTAATTCGCGAAATGTCGCATCTAAATCCCACGTATGGGATATTTACATGCAGCGTGATTTTATGGCATGTGTTCGCCACACACATCTAAAAGCAGTCTTTGTCTTTTCTCATTCCACCTGCTCCTTTTAGGCCTCCTCCTTGTTATCTCACAGAGACCCTGATGTAGCAGCAGAGCCTCCAGGGCCACACAGGAGTTTGGGAAACTAGCACAACCCCACTACCACACCCTTCCAGCTCAGTCTGGTCTTTAACCAGAAGTGGAGAGAACTCTGTAGGGTCGGTCTCCCCTTACAGCCAAGGCCTATGCCTCCAATAGTGCACAGTCATAGGGGAAATAACTCCCCAAAATGTCCTAGGACCCCTGTACAGTAAAACAGTTTCTCCCTAGTTGAGTGTTCAGTCTCTCCAGCTACGAGACGCTCAGGGTGCTCTTTAAAGTTCTGGTGGCCTAACACCAAGCAGATTCTACCTGGTAAGACCAGTCCCCTCTTAGTCCTCACAGACATCTGAAGACAGGTGTCCAGGGAGTCTCTTGAAGCAACTTCAGTCAGGAAGAAAGGAAGCTCAAACAGCTTACTCCTATGACCACACTCTCTAGACTGAATCCAGGCCTTAGATAGACCCCGAGAATGTTCAGTTCTCCGTCCCTGAGCAGGTCATTGGACCTGGAGCTCAGAGAAAGTTACACAGTCCTACAGAACATGCTCCCATGCTGATACCCGAGTATATAGCTGCATAGCAGCTCAATAACAGGGCTTCAATGGACACAAGGAAACTACCCTATTACACCTGGTCATTCCATTTGTCCACCCACAACACCCTCCTTTTAATTCCATCCAATACCACCCTGTGGCCAGCTGCAAGCTGTGTGTGGTACTGGGGGAATTGGGGCTGTCTTGACTGGAGGAGCCTGCTGTCACTCTTCCTTTCCCTCCCCTTTCCCAGGTACTAACTCCCAGGGCGGGCCCTGTGGGTGCCAGCCCAAAGGGTGACACCTAAAGGGTGTCGGCCATTGGCTGGGGCCGTTTGCTGAGCCGGGGTGCCAGGGGCCCTTCTGCCAGACAGCCACGGATACCATTGCAGCCACTTCTGTTGTTGGATCTGCTGTAGGACCCACTGTTTGTTGCGTTTGGAGGCAATGGGGCGGTCAGGAGAGCGTGGAAGATCATCCCCTCCCGCCCCAGTGATGTCAGCAGGGACCACGAAATGGTACTGTGGGTGGGGAATTGCACTCTGGCCGGCGAAAGGCCACAGAACTGCCCTCTCTTCCCTCTCACCCTTGCAGGGGCGGGGCCATGTCTTCCGGGCCAACCCCCTTAACATTGGGGGCAGCCGGGGGCGTGGCTCAAAGGGGCACAATCAAAGGGGTTTGCCCTTTGATCATGCCCTTCAGTTGGGCCTGGAGGTTGGCCGGGGGGCGACGACTGTCTGGGGAATGTAAGTGATGTTTAGATACGTGGAAGTTAGAGGGTTGCTATATCTCCTCGGTGAGAGAGGGGTGGAGTCGGTGATTGGCTCCTGCTGGCAGCAGGAGGCAGAAGGTAGGAGTGTTGGGCATTCCCTGGTGAGAGCAGGGGGGGTCTAAGGTGGGACTTCACACTGGTGGAAAGTAGCTAACATATTGTATTGCAAATGAATTGTTATTGTGAGTTAGAGGGAAGGGTTTTGTGCGGGGTTTCCCGATGTGGGATATAACCCAGATTGATGTATTATGCATTATGATTATTGATGTATTATATGACTGTCTGGGCCTCTCCTGTGTGGGATGGAACCTGCTTATTGCTTTATTTATTGTGTAAACCGCCTTGAGTTGCATTGGCGAGAAAGGCGGGGTATAAATTAAAGTCGAGATGAAATGAGATGAAATTCTCTATTTTTCTATGCCCCCTTTCCTTGTTGTTCTAACCAGCCACTTCACCAAATTCTTTGTCATTCTGTCCAGAGAGTCCCATCATTTCACCCATTCTTTATCTTATTTTATTTTATTTTAAAAATGTATACCCCGCTCCTCTTGCCATAGGCAACCCGGGGCAGCTAAAATTAATACAAACGGAAGAATAAAAACCAACCCTCTCCCTCACCAACCCCCACCCCCTACTCACTCCTCTCCCTTGCCAAATGCCTAACGTAAGAGGAAAGCGGGGAGGTCCGGGGCCAGACGGGCCCCGTTGTTCCAGTCAGCTTGTAATTCCACCAACTCACCATTGTTCTATCATTTCACCCATCCTTGTCATTCCCATACAGCTTTCATTTCTGTTTATATTTTTCTCCTTCTTTGCATTTCCCTCTCTCTGTCTCTTGAACCCTACTATCACTTTGTCCTCACTGCACCGATTACTGGATTTTGTCTAAGATACAGATCCTTTCAATTTCTTTAGATTTTAAATTTTCTTTTCCATATGGCATTCCATGTCATTTCTTTTAGTATGTATCCTACTCAAGAGTATTTCCCAGGAGGCAGCCAGGGAAGAGGCACCTGAACTCTACCTGTCTCAAACAAGGGAGGAAAGATGCATGCCTTGGGTGTCCATACATGCAAAGCATAGGTGTTCTCTACAGCCACCCCATCCCTGTTCCCCTGCCGACCTATTCCCTTGAGTTTAGAGGAAACATCCCCTGGAGTGATCTAGAATCTAGAATCTAAATCTTTCTGGTTCCATAAGCCAGGAGCACCCCTAGACTCCAGACCTGTAAAACCAGAGGACGATGGACCCCATCATACAGAGACGGGTAACAAAAATGATCAAGGGCATGGTAGGGCTTCCGTATGAAGAGAGACTTGGTAGGTTGGGGTTCTTCAGTTTGGAGAAGAGACAGAGGAGATATGACAGAGGTCTATAAAATCATGAGTGGTGTGGAAGAAATAAACGTTAAACAAGGAGCAGTTAATTACCCTCTCAGCTAGTACTAGAACTAGGGGACACTCCATGAAACTCATGTGTGGCAAGTTTAAAACGAATAAAAGAAAATATTTTTTCACTCAGCGTATAATTGGGTTGTGGAATCTACAGCCAGAGGCTGTGGTAAGGGCCAGTACTAAAGATAAGTTTAAAAGAGGTTTGGACAAGATTCTGGAAGAAAGATCCATTAGCAGCTATTAGCCAGACAGGATCAGGGAACATGACAGGAGCTGGGGGAAAACAACAGGGAATGGGTACCCCATTGGGACCTGTTGGGTGTTTCTCCCAAGCCACCATGATTGGCGACTGTCAGAGACAGGATGCTGGGATAGATGGACCACTGGTCTGACGCAGTATGGGACTTATGTTCTTATAAGCCTTTGTGGTCAAACCAACCTAACTGGTTCCACGCCCTTCCGGGGGCAGACATGCTCCAGGATTCCTGCCTGGAGGAGATAATGATCCATCCATAACAAGGGCACTGTTGATATCTCCCCCGCTAACAGATCCCCACCTCAAGGCCTGTGCAAAACATCATGTCTAAGGTATGTCCTCCAATATGTGTGGGGCCCACTACCCTCTGAGACAGGCCCATGGTTGGCATGGCGGCCATGAACTCACACTCTGCTCCTCCAAGACTGGCGGCGGCATGAATATTGAAGGCCCCCAGAACTATCGCCCTGGGGGGACCGCAAGACCACCTTTACGACTAGAATGTGCACGGAGACTTTTCAGTAGCTGCCTCACAATTATGGAGCTCTCTCCCCTTGGAGATCCATCTAAGCCCAGGCCTGCTCATCTTCTGGCAACAATGTAGGACCTTTTTATTTGGTCAGGCCAGGGAGGCAGGGACAGGGTGGGATGAGATAGGGTAGGCTATCCATTTTATAGCTGATGTTAATGGCTTTTTAATTCTGCTTTTATTACTATAAGCCACTCTCAGCCTCTGTAGCCAGAGCAGCAGATAAATACGAATAATAAATAAATAAATATCTATTAGCTATGATGGGAAAACCTTAAAGTGCTTACAGAAGGCAAATAGTCACAACAGCCTACACCAAGAAAGTCTTTAGCTAAACAAGTTGGTAGGACAGAATATCTATTATCCGTTTCAATGTCAAGTAGTTACACGTACACTTCATGTTCGCAACCTGTCTTGTCTCATAACGGATACTTAGGCCGCTTTTAGACGTGCACTTGGATCAGGCGCGGGAGCGGCGAAACAGCCGCGGCGCTGTTTTAGACGAACCGAAAGCGGAAGTTGTGCGCATGATCCGGCGCCGCGCATTCTTTGCCGGCCGCGTATGTCACCCCAGAGGAATCAGGTCGGTTCGCTCGCAGTCGGCAAAGAATGCACGGCGCCGCATCACGCGCACAACTTCCGCTTCCAGTTTGTCTAAAACAGCGCCGCGGCTGTTTCGTCGCTCCCGCACCTGATCCCAGCTGCTCGTCTAAAAGCGGCCTAAGATAATGTACCAGAGTGACACAGTAAAATTTGCAAGACCTTTACATTTCTATTCAAAGTTCCAAATGCCAGACCATTGTAGCAGTGGGCAAAGTTCCCAACCCCAAGAGCCGTATAGCAAAAACTTCCTAGGTCCAAGAGTCACAAGATACAGAAGCACAACTAGGTCTCTCTCGCTTCATGGTGGAGCTAGCGCCCTGCAGTCCTGGATGCTGAAATTGAGGAGCAGCTGCTGAGACCGAGGGGCAAAGAAGGAAAACGCAGAACCATCAAGGACAGTACAAGGCCCAGGACCAAGCCTGGTGAAGAGTCTCAGTTGAACAGCATGTGGCACCCGAGCTATAATTTGATGATAGCAGGTGTGCAAGCTGTAGAGAACCTGCAGGTTGAGACTGGAGTTGCATGAGGCAGGGGCATACGTTTTATTTTATTTTATTCAAATTTTTGCTACCCAGTCCTGCCTGTCACAGGCAGCTCAGGGCAGCTTACATTCAATAAAACAACAACAATAAAACAGAGCATAAAAGGAGGAGACCAAAATAACCCGTCCCACCCTAACCCACTTCTCCCACCCCATCACCCATCCTCCCTCCCCCCGCCCCCCAAATTGCCTAGCAGAACAGCCAGGTCTTACAACTTCTTCAAAAGGAGGGGTGTTCCGGGACCAACTGGGCCTCAACTGGAAGGGAGTTCCATAGCTGCGGCGCGGCCACGGAGAATGAAGTGAGCACGTGAAGTGCGCGTGCATGTGTGTGTGCGTGTGCGTGTGCACGCACACTCTGGATGCAAGCTGCACCATGTAAACAATTATCTTAATAAAAAACTTGTTTGTGACAGCTAGCATGGAGTCCCTCTCTATTGCACAGCAAGTGGTGCATGAAACATCGGGTACTAGGACTTGCATGTTGAGGTGCATGTAATGCCCTTGTTCATCAGAAGACTGAAGAGAATTGAACTAATAAAGCAGGAGGGGGCTGTTGAGGTAATAAAGGCAAAGAAGAAAATCAGACAAGGCATTCTGAACTAGCAGCTTTCATGCGGAGTAAAAAGAAAAAAGCAAGTGTCCCCAATTTCCATGCATTTTCAATCTTTGTTTAAATTTCCTACATAACTGAAAGTGTGTCTAATACTGCTACTGTTTTATTACAAGGCAGGAAAAACGGGTCTCCAGGCCCAGGGACCTTATACACCCCTTATCCCTTTTGAACCGTAGCAACATGCTTGAAACTGTTCCCGAAAAACAACAGTATTAATGAATCCTGTTCCGACAGATTGAACAGAACGCAAAAGGCACTCTTGACAACTCTTATAGGGTGTTCTGTAATGTTATCTGCAATTTCTTATGGAATCTCACTGGACTTCAAAAAGGCCTTTAGATTGAGTGAAGATGTTTGGTCTTTCGATGATTTCTTTGCTGTATTGTTTTTATGCAAGGTTGGACTTAACATGAAGGTTGTGAATGACTCTAGATGCTTTTCTAATGATATCCTCCGATGGTTCTGTGGTGAACTGCATCTGCTGTATCTTTTCACCAAGGCTGGAATCCTTGGATGTAACAATTCAGCAAAATGCTGCTGCTGTCACTGGGCGTCCTGCATAAAGGAACTATGCACAAGCAATGCAATTACTTTCCTGAACCCACCATTATGAAACTGAGTGCTACTGTAACTACTGGAAGAGCTCGGCTATTTCTCAGCTTCATGAGTTGGATTTTCTGCATTTAACAATCCACTTTATTTTTCCCCATGACTCCACCCAGTCTCAGCTTTTACCCAATGAACTCAGCTGAAATTTTCACAGCATGAACCGTCCCCCGTCCCCTCCCCCCCAGTGATACTCCATAACAATTTTCACAATCCTAACTTTGATCATGCCGAAAAGAATGTAGCGTACAACAAACCTTAATTAAGTATTAAGAGCACACCTGCGCTCTAATACAAATAAAATTAGTCAGACAGTGTTGTCCTGATTGGAGAAAAATATTAACTAAAAATGTATAGAAATATACCCACTGTTTCTATAACCCTTTCAATATGCTCTAGCTTCATAAGGGGAAAGTGATCTTCCCTGCCTAATATTCAGCTTTACTATGGTGTTACTTCATCCTGGAGCTCTGATGTACTCATAATAATAATAATATTTTCCTCCATTATATTGGACAGCAAAGCCGCAGAGCATGTGAAATGTAAATCCGATCTATGATGCAGTTAACAACAAGGGAGGAACACAACAGTAGAAATTCTATTTCTTGGAAATGGGGAGACTCCTGAGGATGAAGATCTCTACTACATGGCTGTCTAGAGATATGCATGTACATGTATGCAATGCATCTGAATAGTCACATCCTACGTTAGTTAGTGAAGAAAACAACTGAGTGCAACGCACTTACCTAATGGAAAACAAGAGAAAGCCCTTATTTTGCAGAGTATCAACAGTACATTTCAAGTGTGTTCTCATAAACCTGAACATCTGTCTTGCTGTTAACACAAACAAATCTTTCCCCCCAAACCTTGCATAACAAACAAGAGGAAACTCAAAAATGGCTGTTCTTCCAACTTTACACATGAAGAAATAAAGTTCAGATCTGGGCTGACAAGCGTAGCACTTCTGCCCGGCAGCTGAAGCATTTTAAAAGTGACAACAGCATAAAAATAGGGGTTCAGATATAGAGACCCCTGAACCACAACGACACTGGGTATCTTTAAATGGACCTAGGTCTTGCCACCCCTGTATCTGCTCTGGGGGTGGCCAGCCGCATGTCGCTCGCATCCAGCGCTACCTGCGCAGGGTTTATATGGACTTGGCAGCTGCCGCGGCCCGCCTACATAGCACCCTCCTCCCCCACACCATAGAGGTACAGGTCGATCGCCTGACCCTCTAGGTTGCTGCCCGCAGCTCTATGGCATTGCCCAGGGCAACCACTGGCCAAAAGTGGAACTACATTGGCTATCCACCGAGCAGACGGACTCCGCCTCCGGCCGGTGCCTGCTCCCTTGGCGGGGCTCTGCGACTTCTGGAGCACAGCCTCCAGCTGCACAACTGGTGGTCCGCCTGTAGATGGACAGGCCACCCCGGCATGAGGCGTGGGTGCTGTCTGTCGAGAAGCACCCACCGTTACCACAACACAGTTATATTCTCTGTTCAAGGAGGCAATGCATTTAACATCCCTACCCCCATATAGTATCTATCAAGTCCATTCTTATTCAGCGGTAAATCTCTGCAATACTAAGAATATGTGGCCAAGGATCCAAAAATCGAAACGTGTCTCTATTGAGACACTGGTCTTGGAATAATTTTGGTGGGCAACTCTAAACAAGTGGTATCAGATTACCAGTTTCTTATGAAATTCCATTATCAAGAAATAAGACCAGTAATAGACAACACAGCATTCCTAGTATTCACTATAAATTTAAATGCCCCATTCTCTTTGACTGCTTCTGTGAAAACGCTTGTCAAAAACAGATTTCATTTTTTTTCTGTGTATGCACAAATTAGTTCTGGTTGATTAACTAAGCATGCATTCTTTTATTTGCTTTGGTTGAGACCTGATCTGTATTACGTTCATATGAAGGAAGTACTTCATTTTGTGTTGATTAAATAGAAAATACTGTTGATAAAGAGTGGGGCCTACATTCAGGTCCACATGCTATACTGACAAAAGACGTGTGTTCTTAGGCTAACACTTTCTCAAACCAGTCTTTCTAGCCTTTAATGGTGAAAACCTTAATACACAAATTACTTTCTTCCCAGCATTATGCAAGGATACCACTAATGCTTAAGGCAGCATGAAATGGTCTCAACAAAGAATAGTAATTTCTGAACCACCAGAATAATAATGTATTTTAAACTCCTTTGTTTAACTTTTTAAACCTTCAAAACAGAAAATGCGACTTTGCTCACGCTATAGAAACATCAGTAGAAATAAGCCAAATGGGAGACAAGTTGGAGTATATGGCAAAAAGTATCAAACACTAAATGTTATCTAGAAGTCACTGGATATTGGTATATCCCAATATTAATGTACGTGCAACTCCTGTCAACTTTTTGGCCTCGATCCTGCACCATCCATTTCAATTGTAGAAGATCAGGTTCTTTCAGAGGCCAACACACGAAGTGCCCATCTGTAAGCAGACTTGCCACGGGTTGCAAATTTTACATGGTAGTCATGCCAGCCAAGGGCACCCGAGACATCTCTCTCGCAGCTATGCTGTATTTCATGCAATTAGTGCCCGTTGCTCATATAACCAAGCAGTCTCCTTCTCCCTGCTTTCTCTATGAGGGAGCATGTGAGGAAAAGCAGTAGCTACAAAAGCAAATGGTGGTGGTAGCAAACTAGAAACAACACAGGTAACATGTGGACCCAAGGGGCCTGCAATGGGGAGTCCTGGCCCCTTTTGGGGCATCAAAAATTAATTATGGCAACACTTTCCTTTTTCCAATGGCCAAGTCACTGTTGCTCTATCAAGCACTCCTATGTTAGGAAGAGGCCCACATCACGATTTTACCCAGGGCTCCAACTTCCCTGATCCGGCAGCCGTCCCAGCACCGAGTCAAGACTCCCAAACCAGCAACCAGTCGCCATCCCAGCCCAGAAAAATGACATTTCCCACCCAACACCAACTCCCACAAACCCCTAAATCCTCCTAACAGAAGCAAACTCTGAATCATACCAGCTTCCACAACTGTGCCCATTTTGCACTACCCTACAATAAAGCAACAGAGCAGTGCAAATTCATGCTGACATTGCACTCTACACCACAGCTGCAGGGAGGAAATGCGGTATCTTAGGGAATACTTATGAGGCCCTTTGCCCAGAGCAAACCAAGCTTCCCCTTTGCTAATGATCATGAAGAGATACATGCCCACAGCAGCGTAGCAAAACGGCCTCAGGGCCATGTCCCAATTATGGGCCTCCCAAAGGGCAAGGGGAGGAGTCTTCATAGAGGGCAGCCCTCCCACGGTTTCTGACTAGCCTCAGTCTTTCCCCATAAAGGCTGTGGTACCACCCTGGCTTCCAAGTGAGGCCCCCTGGAGGAGCAGCAACCCCATCAGGAAAGAAATGTTAAGGATCAGTAGGACTAGCACTTCACCACCGCTGCCCACTCTGAAGATTTCCTTCTTGGCAGGAAGCGGCCTGAACATCACAAGGACATTTTTAGAGTGGACCCACTCTGAAAATTTCCTAGCAGTGCTCAGTCCACCAGTCGGTGCAGAATCCAAGGTCCAGGCTCGTCCAAGCCACCTTGCTCCATAGTAGCTATGAACCTGCATACTCCATCTCACCATCTAAGCAATGGTGCCGTGCTCCATTCTCAACTTCCAACTGAGAAAGCGGAGTTCCTACTTTATTACCCTGCCCCTCAGGCCACAGGCAGCTCGGGGCAGCTTACAACGAAGGTAATAACTAAGGTAAACTAACCACGCCACAGAAATGCACACACTTGGGAGGAACCTGGACTTGAACTGGCACCCATACAGACCTGGAGGCAGTTGCTGACTCCCTATTTATTTATTTATTTTAATGTATATGCAACCCTTCCAATTAAGGCTCAGGGCGGCTTACAAATAAAATCATTTTAAAAATCCCCATACCCCCCTATTCCACCCATCCCTATTCGTGCCTGCCAAACAGAAAGATCTTGCATTGTTTTTGGAAGATGGGCAGGCTCAGGCTCAGACAAACCTTCAAAGGGAGGAAGTTCCATAATTGCGGGGCAGCCACAGAGAACGCCTCTTTGTGTGCCGGGGCTGTAGGAACTTCACAGGCAGATGGTACCTGCAACACAATGCTCCCCGCTGACCTCGGAGGCCACAACAGAACGTGAGGGGAGAGGCCGTCTGTCAGGCATGTGGGGCCCAAGACATTTAAGGGCTTTATAGATCGAAACCAGCACCTTGAACTGTGTCGAGAACGTTATTGGGAGCTAGTGCAGGCTCTGGAGCACTGATGTAATGTGCTCCTGGCGATCGGCCGCCGCATTCTGCACCAACAGCAGCTTCTGAACAGTCGTCAAGGGCAGCCCCGCGTAGAGTGCAATGCAGTACTCCAGCCTCAAGGTTACAAAGGCATATGATGGCAGCCAAATCTGTATCCAATAAAAAATTTTTTTTAAAAGGTTGAAGCCTTCTCACCAGATGCAATTGGTGAAAAGAGATTCTGGTTGAAAAGCACTCCTAGCAACTGCTGCAACCTGGTGATCCGGGCAATGAATCCAAGAGCACCCCAAAGCTGACAACCTGAGTGACCAAAGGAGACTGGACCCCATCAGTAACAGGGGTCCCTACGTCCCATCACTTTGGTCTTATCTGGATTCCGTTTCATTGCCAGCCAGGTACTGGTTAAGCACCAAGACTGCAAGACCTGGGTCAGATGAAAAAGGCAGAGTTGGGTGTAATCAGCGTATTGATGGCACTTCATTCCGAATCTCCCTAAAACCTCACCCAGGTGCTTCAGATACACATTGAACAGGAGTGGGGACAAGATGGAACCCTGCAGGACCCCACAAGGGAGTTGTTGAGGGGAAAACGAGCCACCGCCCATTACCACCCCCTGGTTCTCCCAACCAGAAATGTGCGGAACCGCTCAAAAGCAGTCCCAAGAACACCTGCCAAGTCACGCAGCCGTGTCACCATCACCTCATAATCACCTGTATCAAAGGCAGCTGAAAGATTTAACCAAATCATCAAGGTACAATTGCCCTTGACGATTGCCAAGAGGAGGTTATCAACCAAAGCCACAAGCACAGTCTCAGTGCCATACCCAGGATGAAATTCTGACTGACATGTGTCCAGAATGCCAATAGCATCAAGACTAGGTCAGGCCCCTGCTCAAGAAACCATCTCTTGACACGGATGCTCCTGCCAGTTATCTAACCTTCCCTTTTTAGGGAAGGTTCTTGAACGGGCTGTGGCACGGCAGCTCCAGGAACATCTGAACCGCACCGGTTTCCTTGCCTCCTTTCAGTCTGGTTTTCAACCTGGGTATGGTACGGAGACTGCATTGGTAGCCTTGGCTGATGATCTCCATCTGGTGTTGGACCAGGGGCGTCAGACCTTACTGGTCCTGCTAGACCTTTTGGCTGCATTCAACAGTCAATCATGAGGTGTTGGTGACTCGCCTGCGGGACCATGCTGGGATTGACGTGACGCTCTTCAACTGGTTTTGTTCATTCCTGGCCAGGAGAATTCACCGGGTGGTCTTGGGGGAATGCACATCTTCCCCCTGGGACCTCACGTGTGGAGTTCCACAGGGTACCATTGTCCCCCCTCTTGTTTAATGTCTATATGCAGTCGTTAGGGGAGATCGTGAGAGGGTTTCAGGGCATGCAGTGTCATCAGCATGCTGATGACACTCAGCTCTATCTATCTTTTTCCATCGAACCAGGCCATGCAGTCTCCTTATCCCAGTGCCTGTCAGCTGTGGGGGCTTGGATGAGGTTGAGCCATCTGCAGCTACAGGAGGAGCAATTTTTCATAGATGTACTAGAGTCACCAGAAAGCAAGGAAAAAGACTGGTTCCAACTAGTGGAAGTGCAAGGCTCAATGGTGTCCTTTAAACTGGACATAGGCTCTCATGTCAACATCTTGCCAGGGCAAGATTATAAATGACTGAAACCGAGGCCAAAGCTACATCCAATGTAAACCAAAGTAATGGGATATTCAGGAGAGAATATACAGGTGAAGAGGAAGTGCATTATTACCGTCAACTACAAAGATGTTCAGTATAAATTGGCCTTTGTTATAGCACAGCCACACCTGACTGCAATTTTGGGTTTGGCTGCTTGTGAAAAGCTTAATCTGGTTAAATGCATATTTTCTCTGAAGGCCCACGATAACCAGGAATATGGGATTCTCCTTTCAAATTTTCAGAATTTGTTTGAAAGACTTGGCTGCCTGCCTGGGGAACATACCATTCAAGTAAACAAGGGGTCTCCCCTGTTGTTCATCCTTGCAGAAACATGACATTTGCACTTCAAGATAAACTTAAAGAGTTTGCACGGATGGAAGCTCTACAAGTCATACGGAAGGTCCAGGAACCTACGGAATGGGTGAGTTCCTCAGTGATAGTGGAAAAACCTAATGAAAAGTTAAGGGTATGTTTAGACCCTAGGAGCCTTAACAAGGCCATCAGAAGGGAACATTTCAAACTGCCCACGAGAGAGGAAATCATGGCACAATTTGCAACAGTTCGTTATTTCAACAAATTGGATGCCTCCTCAGGGTTTGGCAATTAAAGCTTACAGAAGAAAGTGCAAAACTCTGCACTTTTAATACTCCCTTTGGCAGATACCAATTTCTGAGACTCCCGTTCGGCATAGCCTCGGCCCCGGAAGTGTATCATAGGACAATCCACATGATAAATAAATAAAAAAAATATATGAGCACATTGAGGGAGCTGACACGTCCATGGACGATATTGTTTGGGGCTCCACCAAAGCAGAACATGACCTCAGGCTTCAGGAGGTCTTGGAGGCAACAAGAGCCGCAAACGTGAAACTCAAAGACAAATGTGTTTTTGGAGTACCGGAACTGACTTGGGGGGGTGGGTGGGAGAGGGGGAGTTATCTCCCCATAGGGGTAACGCCTGACAAAGAAAATCAAAGCCATTGACATCATGCCATTACCAAAGTCGAAGAAAGACGTGCAACGGTTTCTGGGGATGTGAATTACCTAGGCAAGTATCTCTCCCACTTGTCCTCAAAAGCAGCTCCTCTGAGAATGCTCCTTGAAAATAAAAATGTATGGTGTTGGGATGCTCAGCAGGAGGGGGCATGAAATACCTTGAAATAGAAGTTGGCTACGGCTTCTGTGCTTAAATTCTACATCCCTGGGAAGCCTATCAAAATTTCTTCTGATGCGTCCCAGTGAGGGTTTGGTGCAGTGATTTTACAGAAGCATGAGGAGCACTGGCGACCTGTGACGTACACGCGTCCGAAGTCATGACGGATGCAGAGACCAGATATGCACAAATTGAGAAAGT
This sequence comes from Sphenodon punctatus, assembly GCA_003113815.1. Taxonomy (NCBI): domain Eukaryota; kingdom Metazoa; phylum Chordata; class Lepidosauria; order Sphenodontia; family Sphenodontidae; genus Sphenodon; species Sphenodon punctatus. Next base: position 3,044,835 of record QEPC01000564.1, read on the forward strand.
TGTTGGGGATCCTCTTTGCTAGTCAGAGATTCCACCAGTTCATCTATGAACAGTAAGTGCAGGTGGAAACAGATCACAAGCCCTTGATTGCGTTGTTTACCAAGCCATTGAATGTCTGCCCATTGCAGAGCCAGAGGATGATGTTGAAACTACAAAAGTCAAACTACGAAAGTATGACTTGCAGGTTTCATGTTTACAGCTGATGCACTATCGAGAGTCACAACTCCCTCAACATCTGTAGAGGGAACGTTACAAACTGAGGTGCAAGCCTATGTGGATCTGATCGTGCAATCTCTTCCAATAGCAGATAGGAAACTGCAACAAATAAAGGAAGAAATGGAAAAGGATGACTCATTGAGACTGCTGCAACAACAAATTGATGTGATGATTCTAAGTCCAGGTGGAGGGATAGAGCAGATACCCCAACAATCTCAGAAGAAGGTGAAAGCTCCAGAGAGACTCATCGAGAACGTTTAAGAATCAGGATATAGGGCAGGAAGTGAGTGGAAAAGACTCACTCCAGAGGACGTGCTGGTAACCTCTCCTCTGTAGACTACATAGGACAAGGATGGTTAAGTTGGTTGGGAAATGTTAAGGTTATCATTCGGGTGAAAAAAGGAAGATCTAGTGATTGTTATGCTTTAGAGACGCTCCCTTGCAGGGAACATAAAGACAGGAATTGAGGGATACAGCCTAGAGAGGAGCAGTCCAGTGGGAGGCCTGATCACAGAGCATTCGTACAGGGTTTAGGCTTATAGTTAAAATAAAGACAGGTTTGCTGGAACCCCAAACATTTCACCCCCTAAAACCATTAAAACAAAAATCCGGTAGAACAGGCCCATCCATGGTCTACCCCAACCCAAGGCCTCTGGCCGCTGAAGGTGGCCTCGTGGCACTGGCCAGCACATCCCTGCTAACACTAGCCACCACAATGGAATGGCAGCTTATATTCTGCATTTGTTTATCCTTGACAGCACAAAGTAAAGCCCGCCTCAAAGCAGAAGTGACTTGGCATAAAATAATTTTTAAACATATCGCCGATGCCAAGGATATGCAAGCACTGAAGCTTCATGCGGTGCCCCCTGGCTGGCAATGGTTGTGAAACAGGCAAGGGAGAAAGGAGGGCAGTCAGAGCTCACCGGTGAATGGCAGGGGAGGAAAAGGATTGGCCAAACTGTGTGTAACTATGCCTCCCCTCCCCAGGCAATTATTTCACTTCCTCTGAAAACAAGTAGGGTCAGTAGCCAGCAAGCCTGCGGTATGACATGCACAGTAGAGCGGTCGAGGAATAGCAATGGCAGCGTCTGACATGAGCGGCGGCTGGAATGATTACTCTCATACTGTCTCACACCCGTACGTTATTCAAGTATTCTAAAAGGCAACGGGATAGTTCGTACGAAGGAAATGTTGCAGGATTTGGTCAAGAGTTTGTATAGTGTAGTTTTCCATTTCCCATTTACGGAGAATGCCTCTTTTTATTTAATGTGGTATAAAACAAAAAAACAATATTAAATCAATTTCTAAACTCAAATATTTTCATTGGGAGTATATATTCTATCCTGTTAAATATGCTAATAAACAGCCTTTTAAAGCTTCCCCTCATAATTACATATATACCAAAACCAGACAGCAGGCTATTGTGCAGCACACTGGTACCCAAAGCCACGTGCAAGTTCAAAATAATGATAGCAGCACAATCCTTAGGGAAAACATTTTTTCTTTTCGCTATAAAGTCATGAGGAATCGGAGTGACTTTGTCATTCATTTAACATTCCCTCCATATACATACAAGTAAAAAAAAGCCCCCCCCCCCCCATTAATTGAAATTCACAGACTGGTTACAAACCTGAAGAGAAGCAGAGCTGTAAGGATTTAAAATTCATAGCTGAAAAACACTTACTGAATTTCTGCTTTATTCAGTTATCAGAAATCAGCGTATTAGCTTCAGCTAGCTTACAGCTGTATTCACATACAATGAATCTGATGTTCTGGCAAAACTAGAGCAAGAAAGAATGAAACTGAGAAAGTCATCACACTGTACATGTGACCTGTATGACTTGGATTATTGCCCCTAAGCTTATTAAGAGTAAAATCTGCCATTTGGACCACCCTGCCACCAGTGGGGCAAACTAAGATTACTCAGCAGCAGTATAAATGGACAAAAAAGAGATGTGTGTTCTGTTCTCAGACCAACAAGCAAAGGCAGAGAAAGTGAATCATAGCTCTACTTTGGCTATGCAGAGCGTAATCGCCTTGCAAAAGCAACTACCATGTTAAAGCATTATCATTATCATTATCTAGCTCGCATAACTGGAAATTCATGCTCTAGTCTTCAAATTGGCTTAGGCAGCAGCATCTGGAGCACTTTAATTAATTACAGCAATTGACATACCTTAAAAATATATGCATAGATCTGAAATGATAACGTGCTGTAAAGTAGTAATTGTAAACCAATATTAACTCAGTCCTAACCTATATATAATCAAGCATACACAGTTGTGTTTAACCTATAGGGAAGACAAGCTCTGGTCTAACGAATTTTACTGTCTGCCTGGGTGTCTCCAGCAATTATAATAAATTTATAAACAAACACATGCTGCTTGATGAAATTGCCAGCTTAGCTGCATATATAACAGCCCTGACTCACCCCACTAAACTCTATGTGGTCAGAGTGTAAGTTTGTAAATTTAAAAGCCAATCACTTAACTAAACCTATTTTTGCTGTCTAAGAAGGAAAACTCCAAATTAAAAACATACTCCAAGTCAATGATCACCTTAATCATTTTGGTGCATATTCCATGCAAAACAACCGGTAAAGAACCAAATATCACACCAAGTTCAGAATGCAATTTTCTTCCAGAAAATGTTAACCTGATTGCAAACTGCACATGCACATCATACACTTGCATAGTATTTGTTTGAAACTTTACTGCTGCTTAAATTTCAGAAATATAGTCAAATTAATTTTTTGCCCATAACCTTAACAAATATAAGACAGCCTGCCATCTACAAACCACTTACTTTAGAGTCGTGGGCTTCAATGAGAATACTTCAGAATAAGCGGTTTGTGGATCATGGCCAAAATTTAAATGAGCTTTTTAAAAAAAATGTATAGTGAACTAAATGGCTTTTTTAGAAAACAAAGGGTCCCTGACCATCAAATCTGTCGGGAAATGCCAGGCACATTCCAAAGTAATTCCTTAGCGGACATCTTGTACACATTCCAGTCAGAATGTTACCGAGATTTGTTGTGACTTGCTTCTGTAGGGCTCCAGGGCAAAGACATAGTTAATATTTGCCTAAATATAACCGTGTAAGAGCACCAGAAGCCTAATTTAGTGTCTTATTTGCAATGTAAAGTTAAATCAATAACGTAATCAGTGCCACATTATTTATAAAGTCAACACAATTTGATTCTTAGAAGCAAACATCAATAAAAAACACTTGCTATCTGTAGTTTTAATAAACCCTTTGCTAGTCATCTCCGCACACATCTTCCAAAAACTGTACTACTTGCGCACTTAAATTGGAAAGAATTGAGTATGAATCCCCTGATGCTCTGGGATTCCAGTTTACCCAAAGTACAATCAGAGAATCACCTTAGGAATATTTGGTCCTAACCTACATGAAATTTTTTTAAATAATCCAAATAAATAGATAAATCTGCCACAACACACGCACCCAACTTTGTGTCCTTGATCTACTTTCCAAGACTTCATTTGTTCCAACTGTACAAATAGACGCCAATAGTAAAGGATTTTCCAAAGCCATCAAATCAATATGTGAAAGCCCGAATAACTGTAGTACACAGCACCTCAACCACCAGTGTAGTAATTTGGGGCTAGTTGGGTTGCAGCGTGTGTACAACTATAAATATCAATATACTCAATTGTAGACACAGACACAAAACTGCTGCCCAACCAACTTAAAATTTATTGACACAATGAATGTAACCATAACCACTCTTTCTGTAACTGTTTTCCGAATCTAGTCAAATCCATACAGGCCCATTTTGCCTAGCAAAAGACCCATTTAAGTCAGGCCAATCTCAATTCAGCATGTTGAACTAAGACACTGAACCGACAGTGTAGGATTTAAAATAAATAAATTGCAGTTCTGATGAAACACTACTCAACATACTACCCAGTTGCTCAGCTCTCAGGCAGAAGAACCATAACTACACAGTATAAGATATTCTTCAGCTAAATACATCAGCATAAAAGAGGCTGGAAGGATTAAGAGAAAAGGTCCAACTGCAAAATGAATGTCTCCTTCAGAATTCAGTTCACAGCTATCAAGGCTACTCAGGAAGGCCTACAATACTGAAACGCTTTGAATTTTTCCAAAAATCAAGTATAAAAGAATATTTTTTAAAAGTTGCACTTAATATAAAAACATTTAGAAAAATTTATATTACTAAACTGTCAAAAAGTTTATTACTGCAAAAATCTAAACATTTGCTGCTGTAAATTTCACCACATCCTTCCCCGCAAAAGAGCAGATCATTTTGTAAAATGGATTAAAATTTTGTAATATTCCCACTGCACTATCCATTGACCCACCTACCTCCACAGCCAGCAAAAGATTTGAAAATGGGGTTGTTGGTTTTTTTAAAAATACACCTATTTAGATAATTTTTCTAAATACAATTTAAACAGTGCTGTATATTCTTTTGCTGTACCCCAACAACGCTGAACAGCGGTGTTCAAGAAAGCCATCTGCATTACAGGAATGAGTTTTAAACATCTTCTCCCTTATTCAGTTGCTCCAGGATATTAATGGAAGCCTCTCTCTCCTAATCCAGCTAAAGCTCTTCTTTGTATTTACACTATTTGTCCTGGACAGCAGATCTTTGGGTTTCAATTAGAGACCCAGATAAGGGAGAGCCTATTTTTAGCCAGGTTTCCTGTGGAAAGACATGAAAACCACCACATGTGCTTGTGCATGTGTGTCCTCCTCCCCACCTTAATGACTGTCGATATTGAAGGCCAGTTTTAACCAAATTTGACAGAGGGTAGAAGGCCCAGAGGTAAATAGGGGGACACAGGTTGGGGTTTTTTGGGGTTTTTTTTTTTAACACTAGCTTCTCCTGGAAGGGAGATAGGTCTCCTTTTGTAACGGAAAGATCCCACTGACTTTCATTAAGCATTGTCCCCACTTAGGAAACCAGGCTTCATTACTCTGGTGTATGGAGCTCCTTGTTTAAAATACAAAGGATTGAACTTCAGGGTGTATCATTTTACCCATATAGGGACAACAGCATTTAACTACCCCTCAGCTGCTGCATTCTAGAGATTTGTCAAGAAGGGAAAAGAAACTTCACTTGATTTTTCAGCTATGAAAAAGCAAGATGAAGTAACTCTCTCCAGCCCCCAAATAACTCTGCTACAAATATGGGAAATTAGTTTTGGTCATTATCACACTATCAAATTACTGCCTTTATATTTCCTTGTGGTACAGGATACACAGAGCAACTCTCAAAATAAACAATTCTGGGCCACTTAATTTTACAACTACTGTTAAGTAGTCCAATCTATCATCCAAGATCAAAAACAGATCACTCACCAAAATATAATACATGGATAACAAGATCCTAAAGAGATCTATGGAATAACTCTACATGCTTAATAAGCATGTGTACAAGCAGCAAAAACATCCCAAGTTTAACAAGTTGCTACTTAAATGTTAGACAGTGCTCTGTGAACCATTTTATATTAAAATTGGATAGTTCTAAACATCAAACATACAAGTAGTATTGTTTGACACAGTGCCATTTTGATGATAAATTGCAATCTACAGCTCAAATAATTCTACCCAGGGATTAACATTTCAGAGGCTGAGCCAGAGATTATGTGTGTGGATCTTGAATTTCATCATCTCCCTTCGGCACAATAGCTTATTCTTCCTTTTTTCATCTATTCTCTCATGAAGGGTCAGGAAAGCTTAGCCTTGCTGTTTCATTCATTTCATCTCTACATTAACCAGATACCTTGCAGTCTTTAGTTCTTACGTGTTATTCCATTACAAATACTACAGCTACAATGCACTATGCCATTCCTAATGAGGTATGTACTAAATCAAAGGGTGCCATCAAGTGGCTATAGTACACTAAACAGCATTATGTACAGTTAGCATTCTGGAAGGGGTTTCACCAGGACACACTGACTGGGAGAGATTAAGCACAGCCATAATTTAAGGTTTCCTGGAAAGCTCAGGTAGCTAAAGGATATTAATTACCGTCCAGTGCCTCTTTCCCCTTCTTTTAGAAGCTTCCACACACCTTTTAGCCTTGGTCCAGCAATTAGAATTGCCACTTGGGAGTCACTTGGCTCTTTCATTCTAAGGCCCAAGTCACTCTGCAATTGGTACCAATCCTAGGGGCAACTCTAGTAGGCTCTGAAGAGCAGCCCATTCATTTCCAAGTCAAGGGAGGCTGCTACAATGTAGGGCTTGGAGTTTGCTACACTATGGGGGAAATACGTGCTAGTATAGACTAATTCATCTCCATTTCTTATGTTTCCAATTCATTCCCTATTCTACGAGAAAACCCTATTGCAAGGCAGTTTAAGGGCTTGTCACAAAAAACATGGGGGGGAAATCGGCATTAGCAGAGCAACTGGAGAGGGGAAAACAGGAGAGACAGAGTCCGAGTGCTGGATTGCTCCCCCTTCTAAACATTCTCCAGTGGTTTGCCCAGTGCAGGTTTACACAACCCAAGCAATGAGGCTTTCACCACTTCCCAAGAGAGACCATTCCTCAGTTTAACACGTCTCACAAATAGCAACATTACCCTAATATTCGTTCTCCTAGCCACAGCCTACTGCTCTCCTCAGACGACTTCTACAGTACCCTAACCAATGCCTATCCTACCGTGTGAAATCCTTCACAACTGCAGAAAGAGTAAATCCTAGAGAATCTTTCCAAATATTATAGTCGTTTCTGCTAGGACCATGGACAGGCTTTGGCACTAAAGGTACTTACATTAAGGGGGTACAGGATGGTCTGTAGTAACGGATAAAATGAAGACCAAGCAAGACCACACTAAGGCATTTTATAAGTACCGTACTACCATCTCAGCTGTTATAGAAAATCTTGCCTCCAGGATTACAGAGTAAAGCTTGAAAATGTGACCTGAGTGTAACCAATACAGGAAAGTCTATCCAAGTCTGCACTCTGCAGCAATAGCTCGAAGAGGTCGATGTACGATCCTAGCCCATTCACGGGACTGCCAGTGTTCACTTCATTTTATTTGGCATTTCTTTGGCATTTCTTAAAGCTGTAAAGTAATTTTTTAGAAAAATTCTAACCCCCATAGTTGTAGAGAAAAGTTGGAAAAGCTCATGAACCAAAGAGAAACTACGAATTTAAAATAAATATCATGATTCCTTTAAATTATTTCATGATTTCTTAAAAATTATGGGGGAAGACAAACCTGCATTGATCTTTATGGAGTATTATCTCTGAAACTCACTCTTCTGGGAGCCCCATCAACACCACTTCAGCAGAGAACTTGGTCTGGAGCTAAAGCTTTTATTGCTGTCCCTCCAAGCAGCCTGTCTGTGGCTGGGTGAGGGGACTCGCCTCTCACAAACAAGGGGGATCAAGGGCGAGTTGTTCTTGGCTCAAGGACAATTCTCAGCTCCTTTGGAAACTGGCAGGGATAATTTGATGACGTGTCCAGAGAGCCACTGTTGTCAATACACCACCATCCCAACAGATGGCTCTTCCATTGTAAGCAGCAGTCCCTGCCAGGGCCACCCAATGGAAGCGTACGGCAAGAGTGCATGCACATAGGGTTGCAAACTGTTTTCCATTTGACTCAGGGGCATCATTTGTGTTTAGGATCATTTGTTGCTTAAGGAAGTGCCTGTCTTTTCCATCTGTCCCATCTCCTATCCTCCAGCCTCAAAGCTCCAGTGTTTCCCTTTTATCTAACCACACGATGCACCATCTGACAGTTATCTTCCTAATTCATCAGGGCATTCCGGTTCAGAAAGACGATCCCACTAACGTCAGTAATGCACCGTAGTGGCTGTGGAGAATATGCAAGGGAGCAATACAATGGATATCTGACTGTGAGATGGAAAACAGAGCACAAAGTGAGTTCAAATGTCCTCCTAGGAATCTGCAATAATACTACTATTTTTATATAGTGCCCCCCCTGCCATGGCCCTCAAGAGCTCTTCATATAGAACAATTGAACACAACTTTAAATCCTCACAATTACCCTGTGAGGTAGGTTAGGTTGAGAGAATATTGTGGCTGGCCCACGGCCACCCAGTGAATTTCTGGCTAAAAGATCTGAACCAGGCCCTCCCCCTACCTCCCAGTCCAGGCATTGTGCACTTAGCCACTACACCACACTGGCACTGGACAAACCTGTACAATCAGCAAGTTTAGAATTGTTCCCAGCACCCGACATCCAGGATCATCCTATCCAAATAGATATTGGCTATTTAGGCAAAGTCTACTATGTTAGTTTTCAATCTTTCCTCGTAAAATCAGTTCCTTTAGTTAAAATACATAATCCAAATTATTTACCATAAAATATATTTGTTTATGAAGCACATTTTGTACTCCAGCTTTGTACCTAGTTCTTCATAGTCTTTTAGTTTCCCCTATAGTCCAGTATTTGTTCTTCCATCTACAAAACAAAAATCCCCATGTAGTCCTATAGTTCTCTTTACTGATGAAAGCAGGTTAGAGATTATTAGTAGTACATCTATAGCGCCAACAATGTGGCTGGTGCTGTACAATCATGATTAGAGGTAGGTCCCTGCTCCAAGGGGCTTAAAATCTAGAATGGATGACATAGGAGGGGAAAGGGATATATTGGAGCTTGAAGATATATGTGCTTAGCTTATCACCAGGGGGTGATCGCCTGACCCCCTGGACGGCCCCTGCGGTCGCCCAAGGGCACCCTCCTGGAAGTTGCGCGCTATCGACGGGTTCGGACAGACAGGAGGACGTTCTCGGCGGCTGCGCCGTTGCTTTGGAATTCCCTCCCCGGTGGAGGTTTGCCTCAGCCCAAATCTTCTCGCCTTACAACAGAACTGCAAGATCTGGCTCTTTCACCCGGCATTTTGGTGGGGAAGAAGCGGAGAGAGAGAGAGGGTTGTGTTGGGCTAAGGGGAGGTATTATTTTTTCTGCACTTGGGCAATTTGCTTTTTGCCCACAATTCAGAGTTTTAGTATTATTTGTATTATTTATATTTTTGTGTTATGATTGTTATTTTATCTGGTATGTGTAAGATGTCCTGAGTTGCTTGTTGTGAGAGAGGGAGGGTAAAAACGGAAGCACAAATAAATAAATAAATAAATGCGAGTTGGGGGGGGGGGGGGAATATTGACAGAAAAGGCAATATAAAGCGAAGCACAGATGAGAAGTCTAGAGGAGAGGAGCTAGAGAAAGCCTGATGGAAGAGTTTGGGGGGAGTTTTAGGAGGAATCGGATGTATCCTTTTTGCTCTGCAAGTTTTGACAGACTGTGTATTTTAGCTCAGTGTCTACTTTTAGATAAGAAGAATGTATTTTTACCAGTTCCTGATGAAGCAACATTGGCCACTTCCTGTTTCTTGCACTTCTATCTTTCAGAAGAAGATTTAATCAGGATCCGAGAGCGCAGAATGGGTAACGCTGAGGGAAATGAAAGACCTACCTACATGACAATGAAGAAAATGGATAGAAAGTTTTCTAGGGACAGGTTTGGATAACATGTTTCCTGTTTACACACTTTTTTCCAAAGTCATTTCAACTCTAGCTTACAGGCACTGACAGTTCCCCCATTCCAATTATAATTTCAATTTTAAAGTTTTGTGTTTTTTTTAAACTAAAAATTTAATAAAATTAAACTTCAAAAAATTCCTTAGCTGCATTGCTAACACCATCTCAACCATTTAAACAATTGCATTGCTGTCTCCCTTTTACAGTTTACTCAGTTGAGTTAGGTGATGGAACAAAACGCATTACTAACATTCTCCGTTGGCATGAATCAGAATAATCCAACTGAAGTCAACAGAACTGGACGGATTTACGTCAGCTGTGGGTGTCTCTTCGTAAGAGCCTGAAAGTGAAACTCTAAGACTAGTTGCCAGTACTAGCATGTTTATCTTTTCAACAACAGAAGGACTTAATAAATTAATTTCGAAAAGCTTTTCATTTTTTTTTTTTTTAAGTTCACGAAAATATTTCTATTCATACTGGGCCAATTTTTAAGACAAAAGGAGAGGCCACAGCTCCTTTTGATTTCAGAATAGGCACCAGTGGGCTTTGAAAAACCTATTAGTAAACAAACAAGTTTGGGACCTAGGCGACGTGACCGATTCAGTAGCTAATTGCCAGGTGTTTGCTCGACTTTTTATCGTGCAGAAAGTACAACTTGCATACAATTATTTATCACCAGAGAACTTGAAACCAATAAACCTGATAAATATCCCTGCAGAGACTGCATCCTATACAATTTAGCTGCCTTAATCTCTGAATATGTTTATAGACTTCAATTGAAAATTCCAAAAAGAACATTCCTCTCCTAATTTCCCTTTTATAAAATTATTATTATTATAAGCATTTATATATAGTGCCAGAAATGCACCTGGCGCTTTACAGAGAATAAAATAGACATGGTCCCTGCCCGAGAGCTTACGAGACAGGGAAGGGGGAACAGAGGGAGAGACAAGGGATGAAACATTCATGAGGCGGCGAGAACTCAGGTGCACATTCTTGGCTTGGTTACAGTAAATAGGAGTTTGCAAATAACAAGTAGGGTATAATCCTGGGTGGGGAAGATTAGCAGGAGTTTGGAAGGAGGAGCAGAAGAGGTGGGTTTTGAGGAGGGACTTGAAGGTGTGGAGGGTGGGGGCAAGGCGGACGAGGGCAGGCAGGGAGTTCCAGGTGTGTGGGGCAGCAAGGAAGAAGAGACAAAAGCGGTTGGAGGAGCAGGGGAGGCGTGGGAGGGTGAGGGAGGGGATGGAAGAGGAGCGGAGTGCTCGAACGGGGGTTTGGAGGGAGATCAGAGCAGAGAGGTAGGGAGGAGCGAGGTTGTGAAGGGCTTTGTAGGTGAAGACTTGGAGCTTGTGCAGAATACGCTCAGGAAGGGGAAGTCAGTGGAGGGAATTACTGACTGTCAAATAAAAAGTTCTCAACATTGTCTATTGCAGTTGAGAGTTAAATATACCAGTGTTTTCCTCCACACAGTGAAGCTGTTGTCTAAAAATGTCAATTAAAATCCAAATGCAACGCGTCTAAAGCGATTTATATAGCGCCAGCAGAGTACCTGGCACTGTACAGCCAGTGGTTACCAACAGGTCCCTACCGCAGAAGGCTTGCAATCTAAGAGAGACAAGGAAGGGGAAGATGAGGGAGAGGTGAACATCGTAAGAGACAAGGCTACTTTAATGGGGTTGAGAAAATGCAGGTGCCCGCGCTTAATTTAGTTACAGGGAAGCGATTCTGATTGAGGGACGGATGAGGATGCACTTTCACTCATGACAAGGCCTTTTGACTCATGACCAGAAAGGCTGACTGAAGATGTAGGTTATCAGGAGGGATTTGAAAGTTGGGAGGGAGGGAGCACAGTATGAATGTATCCAGGGAGGGAGTTCCACGCATGGGGGCAGCAAGAGAAAAGGGGCCAAGATGGTTAGAGGAACAGGGGAGCCGCAAGGAGGCAACGGTGGGAACAGAGGAGGAACAAAGTTCCCAGGCAGGAATGTGGCAGGATACCAGACCGGAGAGATATAGGGGAGCAAGGCCATGAAGAGCCTTGAAGGTGAAGACCAGGAGCTTGTGCTGAATGCGTTCCGGCAGAAGGAGGAGCCAAACACGGTCAAAGCAATGGACAAGCTGGATGACTTTGGCAGCAGAGCATTGAATGGAGATGAGGGGGTGAGATCAGAGCAGAGGAGAGCAGTAATGAAGAAGTTACATTAGTCAAGATGAGACACGACTAGAGCGTGGACTAGAGTTTTTGCAGTGGAAACAGTAAAGGTAGGACTGGATTTTACCAATATGATACAGGACAAAGCGGAAGGAATTGGCAACAGCCTGGATCTGAGGCGTAAAGGAGAGGGAGGTGTCACAAATGAATCTCAGACTCCATGCCTGAGGGACAGGCTGGATGGTGACACCCTCAATAGAAACTGGAAGGGAAGTAGGAGGTGAACATTTGGGGGGAGGGGGGAGATGAGTTCAGTCTTGACCATATTAAGCTTGAGTTGGCGGCAAGACCTCCAAGCCAAGATGTCAGAGAGACAATTAGCAATACAAGATTGGATGAAGAGAGCACAGCAGCGGAGACTACATGACATCACCATACTGGAAGCCATGAGTTTCAATGAATTTACCCAGAGGAAGAGCGTAAAGGGAGAAAAGAAGAAGCCCAGGACAGAGCACTGGAGAACTCCCACGGAGAGGGGAAGCGACGTAGTGATGTCACCATCAAGGGAAACTTAAGGAGCAGTTCGAGAGATATGAAGAGAGCCAGTCGAGAACAGAGTCCTGGAAACAAAGGGAACGTAGCAAATCCAGCAGGTGGCCATGGTCGACAGTGTCAAAGGCAGCAAAGAGATCAAAGAGCACAAGAAAGGAGTAGAGAGAGACCCTTCAACTTCGTTAAGAGAAGGTCAGCAGTGATTTTGGCATGGGCAGTCTCAGTTGAGTACAGAGAGTGGAAGCCCGATTGAAGGAAGGAATCTAAAAAGACGAAATAAAGACAGCGTGAGTAGACCACCCACTCCAGGAGCTTGCAAGTGAAGGGTAGGAGCAAAATGGGGCAATAGCTGGAAGTATCAGAGGGGTCAAGAGTGGCCCTTCTTAAGGATAGGGGAAAGAGTCGCCTGTTTGAAAGAGTGGAAATGACCTAGTAGAGCGGGAAAGAGTGAGGATGCGCAGCAGTGGGGGCAATCGCTGTTAGCAGGGGATGGGGTCAAGGGGCAAGTGGAGGGGTTGGATGAAGAGAGCAGGAAGGTGACCTCATCAAGGGATGCTGGGGAGAAGGGAAAGAAGAGAGACAGGCGGGTTAGAAATAGGGGAGAGGGTTGAAAAGCAAAAGCAAAAGCAAAAGCAAGGTGGAGTTTATCAATCCTGCTGTTGAAAAAGGAGAGAAGATCCTGTACAGAGAGACAGGAAAGCAAGGGAGGACAGGGAGGCTTCAGAAGGGAACCAAATGTTGGGAACAGATGGCAGGGGTTGTGGGAGTGAGTTTTGATTAAGATGGAGTAATAGTCTTTGGCCAGAGAAAGGGCATCACTAAAATGCAAACAGAGCAAATCTAAAGTGGATGAAGTCAGCAAATTCACAAGACTTCCGCCAGAGGCGCTTGGCAGTTTGAGAGCAGGATCGGAGGTGGCAGATAATAGGATTGGGCCAAGGACAGGGGTTTATACGATGGACAGGATGGCAAGAGAGTTGGTGGTATGTTACTGCAAGGGGGGAGCTGGGAGAGAGAGTTTAGGAGAGAAGGAGAAGGAAGGGGAGGTACATGAGAGCAGACAGGATTGGCAGATTGGTGCAGTAATGTAGTGAGTGGAGTAGCAAGATATCACAGGAACAGGGGGTACGTGATACGGCCCCTACAGACCCCAAAACAGCCAGCACCCTTTTGCATAGCCCTTCAGCTGCTGTTCATACAGCCTGCGTAAAATGAGCCACCTTGGAACCAGGGAAATGACTAGTTATATCAGAGTGTTCACTCTGGGTGTTTCTACACATGACAGTAACCCTTTGAATCCCCGTGTTTGCATGTACATTCATGCATACAAGCACAGGAATGGCTGATAAGCTGGCCGTGCAGCTTCAGAAAATACAGAGCTGCAGACCTTGGTTTGCGTCTACACAGGTCATTCATGTAACAAGTAGACCATCCCTTTCTTCCATAGCTTGGGAGGAGGGGTGTCTTCTCACCACTGGAAGCCGGCTGGCTAACCACCTGTATCCACCCGCTCACAGGAGTTCAGGTTGGTGGGAGGGGGCTTCTTTGCTCCGCGTGTAGGGAACTCCCCCATCCCAAAGGGCCTGTCCTGGTCTGCTGGCAGCATCCTTGGATTCATCCCAGCTGGGGCTGCTGCTGACAGACTGGGAATGCTCTGCTGCAGGCAGCCCTAGGGAGCACCCAGGACGACCAACAGCAGACAAAACCAATGAGATCTACTACAAAAATAAATTTGTCATATGTAGCATCTGAAGAGCCATGGGTGTCTCCACAAATTATACAAAACATGCCAACCCACACTATGACAATTCACAATGGCTGTAATCCATCTTCTTGTGATTGCCAAACTGAGGTTGTCAACCAATGGCACAAGCGCAGTGCCATGCCCAAGACAAAATCTTGACTGACATGGGTCCAGGAATCCAATAGCATCGAGATGTGCCTGAAGCTGAGACTCAACCACCCATTTAATAACATTCCCTAAAAAGGGAAGATTAGCTGGCAGTGGAGTCAACATCAAGAGATGGGTTTTTTCAGCCCTCCAATTCTGAACTGATGCTGTACAAAATACCCAGCTGGCCAGAAACCTCATCCAGCCAGGTCTCAGAAATGCATACGAGATCAGCGGCCTCATCCTGAATGACAGCATGGACAGTAGTTGTTTTATTAGCCACTGACCTCACGTTAAACAGCATCAGTGATAGATCAGAGGCTTTACTGACCTCAACCCTCAAATATCTTGAGACCGGGGGAAAGGATGACACGGGAACAGACACAAACATCTACCCTTGTACCCTTGATGACTCTTCCTCCCCCCTGCCATACTTCCCATCCCCATGCCCAACATGAACCCTATTGGTTCCCCGTGCTTAGCAACTCTCCCCTCCCCCCCCGCCCCAGCAGATTCCGCTCCCCTGGCTCCTCAAGAAACCAGTGGGAATCCCCCAAGCCTGACACCCCCAGAGAAAAATTGACTAGGGAGGCAGGCAGGCAGGCAAACCACCCTACACCCATACCCTTGCCCCTCTTCTCATTAGGGAGCTGTAGCACAAGGCTACACCCCATATTCCTCATACCTATACCCTGACCTCTCACCATGGGGTCATGGCACAACAGTTCTCCTACCCACCAAACTCTTTCCTCCCCTTTCTCATTGGTGGGCTGTGGCACCACGACCCCATACTTACCCTCTCCCATTAAAACGCAATAAATTTGAAGAGATGAACAAAATAAATTTAGATCCAGGCGCTCTACCAATGATCATTGCCTAGTGCTAGACCATCTGACTAAGAAATACTATAGGCCTGGTTTGTTCACTGCTTTTGTAGATCTTCAGTCAGCTTTCGATCTGGTCTCCAGGGTTCATTTGTGGCAGAAACTCACTGCAACATCCATGGATATGAGATTACTCTTCCTGTTACAATCTCTATATACTGATACGTCGCTGAGGGTTAGGTTAAACCAGGAGGGCTCTCTACCTGGGCCAATAAAAACAGAAAGAGGGGTGAAACAGGGATGTGTTGGCCCCCACTCTATTTAATCTGTACCTGAATGATATGATTGAAGCCATTTCATCGTCGCAATTCCACCCGCCTAGACTGGGGAATATTGAAGTGGCAATCCTTCTGTACGCAGATGATGCGGTGCTAATGTCAAGAACCCAGGTGGGTCTTTGTAGGTAGTTTTGTAGTCAGAACTACTTGCAAATTAACTATGAGAAAAGCAAGATTTTGTTTTTTTCACCTAGACGGAGGAGATATAGCTGGTCTTTAGATGGCCATCTGTTGGAACAGGTTAAACTGTATAAATATCTGGGATTAATCTTTCAGTCCAATGGTGCCTGAACCGTTCATGCTGAAATGGCCATAAGACAAGCTGGCCTTGTTGGGAGGTCCATCTCCCACTACTTTAGAGCTAGAAGGAGGCCATTTGGTATCACCTGCGATCTATGTTTATAGGGTGAAATGTCTGTCCCAATTATTCTATGGTACTCAGTTTTGGGTAATTGGAAAAGTAAAGAATTTGGAACACCCAAAGTGCCCCGAGCAGTGCTGTAAGATTGGAATGTGGGATCTTAACTCTAGAGGCACAAATTTGGTCCTTGACCCTTGGTTATTGGCTCAGACTCTACTTTTGCCTAGCTGCTCTTCTTTCCATATTAGTTTTGACAGATCGTTACAGTAACCCCTGGGTTGAATCGGTACTTAGAAAACTGTACTATAGGCCTTTCACCTGCTATATTGTTAACTGTAGGTTATGTGGGAGCTAAGAGGCTTGTCAAACAGCGGACTGCTGATATATCCTATCAGGAGGACATTGCGGCAGCTAGAAGTAAAAGGACATTAGTTCTATATATGGGGCTGCCCAATAGTCCTTTAAATGCTGCACCTTATTTAGACTATAATTTGGGGGTAGCCGCTAGAAAATGTTTCACTATGGCCGGGTTGAACATATTCCTCTCTGTATTAACGGAGGGTCGTTGGTGTGGTATTCCATTTGCCAAGCGGCTTTGTTGTTGCCCATTAGCTTGCATAAATACTATAGAACATATTCTGCTAGAGTGTGAATCTTTTCTGGAACCTGGAAGAAACTGCTAGCCCCTTTATTGGAAAGATGTACAGGCAGACCTCCTGCCTGTACTGTGGCATTTCTTCTTTCTGGTAATAATGAGGGAGTTACCATGCAAGTGGCTAGGTTTCTCCTTGGTGTTACAAACTTTAAATATCACAGGGCTCAGACAGTGTTCCCTAGCATATCTGTATAGTGGAATACCCATAATATCCATTATATGATAACGGTTGTATTGGTGGTTATAGGATCTAGCTACCATGTGGGTTATTGACCTATTTTCCCTTATTGTTGGGTTTAAACTAAGTGTTAAACTAGGAGCTTATATCTGGGAATTTGTATCTGGTGTTAATTTTTTGTGTAACTGGTTTCTGTGGTCTTTGGCCCAGAAGGTATGTGATATACGATTGACTTGGTTTGATATTTTATTTTTCCTATTTGTAATGGCCTATGGGGAAGCAATCAACTATTTGATTTGATTAAAACTCCCACATCCAATATCCCTCTAAAACCATTAAAAACAGAAAGCAAATGGGGTAAGCCTAACCTTGGCCTGCCACAACCTCTGGTTATCAAATGACTGCTGAACAGTTAGCTTTTGGCGCTGGTCTTTGGCAGCCACCACAGGCAGTTGCCTGGAAGTTCAGAGACTTTTCAAGCTGAAGGGTCTGGGGTTGAAACAGAGCAACTCCAGGTGTTCCAGTCTAGCAACCCCTTTCTACTCCCCCAGCAGAGCACCTTCCTCCTCCAGGAGCTTGAGGCTTTTCAAGTGGGAGCATCAGGGGTGGGGATGGGACAGCTCCAGGTGTTCCAGTCCAGCAACCCTTTCCGCTTCCCACTTCTTAGATCAACTTCAATTAACCTTGCCCACCAACGCAGAGGGAGTGCTTGGGGTGGTGCAGGCGACCAGTTGTGAATTAGATCCATGTCTGTCCTGGATGGTGAAAGTTAGCCGGAAGACATTGGGGCTGTTGGTGGATGGAGTCATCAACGCCTCCCTTTTGTAGGGCAGGGTGCCCGATTGCCTTAAAACTGCAGTCGTCCGACTTCTGCTCAAGAAATCATCTCTTGATGTTGACTCCCCTGCCAGCTAGCACCCCATCTCTAATCTTCCCTTCTCAGGGAAGGTTAATGAATGGGTGGTCACTTCACAGCTTCAGGCACATCTTGATGCTATTGGATTCCTGGAACCATGCCAGTCAGGATTTTGTCCTGGACATGGTACCAAGAATGAACTTGTCACTTTGGTTGACGAACTCCACTTGAAAATCGATAGGGGCAATTGTACCCTGTTGATTTTGTTAGATGCTTTGGAGGCCTTTCATGCAGCTGATCATGAGCTGTTGACACAGCTGTGGGACCTGGCGAGGGTTCCTGGGACCTCTCATTCCTGGCTAGGAGAACCCAGAGGGTGGCGATGAGTGGTAGCTCATAATTCCCCCAGGAACTCTCTTGTGGTGTCCTGTCCCTAGGCGGGACACTACACAGATTTGAAGAGAAGTGCCAGTAGTATGCCGTCGACACCCAACTCTAGCTCCCTTTTTCATCTGACCGAGGTCCTGCAGTCCTGGTGCTTACTCAGTGCCTGGCTGCCGTTGAGGACTGGATGCAGGCGAGCCGACTGAATCCAGACAAGACCAAAGTGATGATGGTTGGCTGTCCTTATAACCTGGGGTACATAGTGAGCCCTGCTATTGATGGGGTCCAGCTTCCTTTTGGTTACTCAAATTTGCAGCTGTGGGGTGGTCTCAGATCCATTGTTGTGCCTGGGTTGTTAGGTTACGGCGGTGGCCAGGAGCACTTTTCAACAACTTCATCTAGTGAGAAGGCTTCAACCTGTGTTATCAGATTCAGATTTGGCCACCGTAGTCCATGTCTTCATAACATTAAGGTTAGTCTACTGCAATGCACTCTGTGTGGGGCTGCCCTTGATGACTGTTTGGAAGCTGCAGTTGGTGCAGAACAAGATGGCCCGTATTCTGTTGGGAGTGGGTCGCCAGGAGCACATTATAACAGTGCTTCAGACTCTGCACTTGGTTTCCAAAAGCTTCCTGGGCACAATTCAAGGTGCTGGTTCTGACCTAAATGACTTGGATCCCAAGTATCAGAAAGACCACCTCTTCCCTTATGTTTCCTCGCAGCCTTTGGGCTCAGCCAGGAGCACTCCCAGTCCCTACTAACTACCCATGAAGTTTTCACAAGGGCACACAGATAGGTGTTCTTGGTGGCTGCCCCACAATTATAGAATTCTCTCCCCCTAGAGATCCATCTAAGTCCAAGCCTGCTCATCTTCTGGAAGAGAAGCAAAACCTTTTTTGTTTGCCCACGTGTTTGGCAGGCAGGGACAGGTTTGGGTGGGATTCGATGGGGAGTTAGGGGATGCTGGTTTTATGCAATGTAAGCCACACTGAGACTTATAGGGCAGGGTGGAGGAAAACCTGAATAAATAAATTCCCCTGAGCTTAAATGGCCACTGTCAGCTCATTAACAGCCCAGGGAACATGCGCCATTTTGTAATTTGTATCACAAGCTCCGTTTTTACAACCGTATGCTATCTGCCAGTAAGAGGCATTTGTACTGTGATCGGTTAAATTTTCAACTAATACAGAATGAATAAACTCAGCATTCTGCGCACAGCAAAAGGTTACTTTCAGTCATCAAATGTTGGCAGGAATGAATGCCCATATGTGGGTGGGGACAGTAGTAGGCAGACTGCCTCCCAGGGTGAGAAAAGCCTGGAAGAAACAAACAGCTGGTGACCTCTCCTTCCCATAGTTCGCCATAGCTGCATGTTAAATGATAGTGGGCAGAGCGCAGCGGGGAAGAACCCCTTCCTAGGCATTAGGTATGTCAGGCCAAACCTGTGAGTGGCGGCTGCCCGAACACAAAAGAAATACATGCCCAGGGGTGCAAATTAAATGGTTATGGGTGGGGGGCAACATGAATGGATTCGGGGGGCACAACTGAACTGGTTATATAGGCACAGGCGGCACCGGCAGCAAGAAGCAACAAGCCCTGGAGGCCAGGTTGGCTAAGCTCACCCCCCACCCCCAGTAAAGCAGTGGACACAGTTTCTCTGTGTCTGCCTCACTGCCTGCCCCTGCAGGGCACTCCTGGGGAGTGGTGGTGGAGGCTTGGCTGGGGAGGCGGGGGGAAAAGCAGTGGGAGGCCATGTTTGTCTATGGCCTCTCGGCTGAGCACCAGGTAAAGCAGCCAAGGGGTGCCAAGCCGGGAAGGGGAGGGGGCAGCGGGCAGAAGTATGGGGAGACCATACTTCTCCATGGCTGCTCGGAGGGATGGACAGTGGGAATCCTTCCTGTCCAGAGGGAGTAAATGTTATGTAAGTTTACACATTTGCATACTTAGGTGGGGCCTAATTATGTAAATTAGGTCTCGCACCAAGACTTTGCACATGGCTTCACAAACCCTGGGGCCGGCCCTGGGCAGACTCTCAAGGATATATATAAAGAATTGAAGGGGTTTATATCTCCCCCAAGGGATAATTATATTAAAAAATGGTAACAAGATTTGGCCTACAAATTAACAAACAAAGATAAAAAATATAGAATCATATGCAAAACTGTGCATCAGCAATGGACGTGAAGGAAACACAACTAAAAATTTCTACCAGTTATTATTTGACTCCCATACAGTTGAAATATACTGGGGTGGATCCAAAGGGGCTATGTTGGAAAGGCTGTGGGCAGTTGGGTTCCCTTATGCACTGTCTTTGGGACTGCGTATTTGTTCAACAGTTTTGGAGACAAATATGGGGTTTTATGAATAAAGTAATGAATGCATTAGTTCCTTTCAAGCCTGAAATGGTGTTATTAGGGATATACCCGGATGAGGGAGCCTTGAAATGCCATCAGAACTCATGCAAAGTTTTATGTTTAGTGGCAGCTAACATGATAGCTATACATTGGAAATCTCAGGGAGCTATCCCACTACAAGAATGGGTCAGTCATATATGGTTCCTCTTTACTATGGAGAAACTGATGGCGAATCTCAAAAGACACAAAGACTTTGAGGCAACTTGGTTTTCGGCTACAGCCACCATTGAAGGGGAAGAATTTGCAAAAAACGACAACACAATATTATTTCATCATCATTTTTGGAAGACTTTGTGTTAAACAAGCCTGTATGGCACACAATTTGATACCGATTGTAACTACCAAAAATTGTATATTATACAAACCAATACTAAAAAAACCTGTTCCTAAAGGTTTAGAATTTATGTTTATGAAGATTGTACGGGGTGGGAAATGTGTTATGGTAATATGTAATGATACCAAATATGTACTTTTGTACATTCTCCTTTGATCAATAAAGAGAAAATTATAAAAAAAGAAATCAATGGGAAAATAACCGAAACCGATAAAAACTGAACAAAATTTTGCCCAAGTCCTACTACTACTAAAAACACTCTGTGCATGTGGAAGGGTTCACACATTCACAGAATGGCCACAGTGGCCATTTGGTGCATCATGGAGCCAGTTTTTGGCCTTGCCAGTTTTGTGACAGAATGGGTCGAGCATCAGCCGATTTTCGACTCGTTCTCGCAAATCGTGACAAGACACCAATTTTTGCCGAGATTTCCAAGAATAGCAAGGGCACGTTTTAGCCTTATGCCATCAATGGAAGTTGAGACGGAGAGGGAGAAAGAGAGAACAGCTGGAAACTTATTCTAGCTATTTTCATCATTCCACATCATGTTCTGCCTTCTCCTTGATTAGAACAGAAAATATTGTAGGTGCTTAATAGTGTGATCTGTAGAACTGCTCCTTTACATTTGTTATGAATTCTTTCCACACCTGTTAAAATATATGGCAGATTTATTCTTAACCACAGATTTAATTTAAATCTGCTCTTAAAACATGGTGGGCACAGAGAATCATTCTCAGAGACACTGAAGATAATGAGTGCACTGTACAGTACCTACTCATTATCCTGTTCCAGTGTCTGCTCTCTTTCCCTCACCTAATTAACAGACTCCAACACATGCCTATCAACCCATCTCCTCCTTCCGACCTCCATAACACTCTTCCCACTCTAACCAAACTAGAAGTGTCTTGCTCATTTCATCAGTAGCCAGAGCACAAGAAAGTTAAACATGGAAAGGACATTAATTTTTAAGTCCATAAATGATACTAACACAAGAGGAAAGTTGCATTTCAATAAATAAATAAAATAGAGAGAGAGAATATACAGTTAAGACAGCAGTTCTTAAATGGTGCGCCCTGATCCCAGTGGAATCTTCGCATGATCAGTCTATGGGCTCCCATGACTGGAGACTAGGAGTGGGAATTTTGGTTTTAACCGAAACAGTCCAAAAATGGGTGTTTCAGTTTAAGACCAAAGAGTCTGAAAATCAGGCTGTTATGTTTCCCGATTTTCACACTGAAGTCAATTGGGAAATCTTCCCATTGACTTCAATGGGAAAGGGAACCAGGGTCCAAACTCCTCCATCCCCAGGGCCCAACTACCGGCCTCAGAGGGTGGGGAGCCACCTCCCACCCCCATCTTTATCCGCATGGGCCCTGATGGCTGACATGCGCTTACCGGTCCAGGCCTCAGAGGATAGGGATGAAGATTGAGGAGCTGCTGTCTCTGCTGCCAGCGGCCAGGCTACCTCTGCTGCCGGGTGGCTGGACGTCCTCCGCTTCTGGACATGAGAGCTGGCCCCGCTGCGGGGAGGCCGAGCCACAGTCACTGCAGGTGTGGAAGATTTGCTGGCTCGCACTCTTCCCAGAGCATGTCGTCAAAGCTCCCTACTCCGGCAGTGCACATGCATAAAATGGCCACCAGGGGCATTTTGCACATGTACAACCCTTTTCCAAAATGGCGCCCTGAGCAGGAGAAGCTACAGTGGGGAGTAGACTGAGTACGCTCCACACCGCAGCTTCCCCCTCCCAAACTGCTTGGTAGGCAGCCGCTGGCCACACACCAAGCTGTCACATGCAAACATTAGCTATTCACAAGAGGGGTTTTTGTGCATACTCACATAAAAAAACCTCTTGTGAGTAGCAAATATGTTTATTTACACGCCAAGTCTCCAGATGGGAAAAAGAGGACTAAGGGCATATTCACACAAAACCCAGATCCTGGGGAAGGTTCTATTCAGTGAAGGGAGCCTTGAAATGCCATCAGAACTCATGCAAAGTTTTATGTTTAGTGGCAGCTAACATGATAGCTATACATTGGAAATCTCAGGGAGCTATCCCACTACAAGAATGGGTCAGTCATATATGGTTCCTCTTTACTATGGAGAAACTGATGGCGAATCTCAAAAGACACAAAGACTTTGAGGCAACTTGGTTTTCGGCTACAGCCACCATTGAAGGGGAAGAATTTGCAAAAAACGACAACACAATATTATTTCATCATCATTTTTGGAAGACTTTGTGTTAAACAAGCCTGTATGGCACACAATTTGATACCGATTGTAACTACCAAAAATTGGATATTATACAAACCAATACTAAAAAAACCTGTTCCTAAAGGTTTAGAATTTATGTTTATAAAGATTGTACGGGGTGGGAAATGTGTTATGGTAATATGTAATGATACCAAATATGTACTTTTGTACATTCTCCTTTGATCAATAAAGAGAAAATTATAAAAAAAGAAATCAATGGGAAAATAACCGAAACCGATAAAAACTGAACACCAAAATTTTGCCCAAGTCTTACTACTACTAAAATTTTTACATAATAATGGATATTCTGGCTTTCCTTTCAAAGACTGATTTTTACACTTTGATCAAATGTAATTATCTTAGATCCACTGGCACCTGAACTGGACTCCTCCTCAGTTCCGCAGTATGCGACACAGCTCCTGTTGTTAACAGGGATGTATTAGGATGTATTTGTTTATTTGCCCCCCTATCCCGCTTGGATTGAGTGCCCTGCATTATGCCCTTTGCATGGAAGTGGCACATGTTGCTGTAACACTGGAGGGCCACTGGCCCCCACGGGCCCTCACCAAAATGAGATCTGCATATCACAACGCTAGCCCAGCAAGCATGATTTTAAATAAATGAATTTTGCACAGTATCCTATTTTCATATGTATTCATATTTACTTACGAAAAGAAAAGAGTGGCAAGTTGAACAATCTTAAAACACCTACTTTTCTATTAAAAGATGAGTTAGTCAGCTCAGCTTACGTCTGGAGTGTGATTAGAACCCCACTGTAAAACAATTACCAAAGCTCGGTTTTGATATTTGATGTTTGGGAAAGAAAAGACCTCATGCCTCTTGTGTGCACTGGCAAGTATATTTTACTGCTGATTTTCTATGAATAAACATACGCTAAGAATTGCTGAAACACACTGCTGGTTTTAAACATGCCTAATGTAGTATTAGAGGTTTGTTTCCAGAGCTGACTTGTTTATCAGCTTCCTCCCTCCACCTGGCAAAGAATACCACGGATATCAACTCTGGTCAGCTGTCTCACACAGCACACACATCTATTAGGAAAGATATTGGAAAGTAACTAGCAGGAAGCAAGAGAGAAAAAAATCTAAACAAAATGGTTTTAGCAATTT
The DNA here is from genome assembly GCA_003113815.1 of Sphenodon punctatus. Taxonomy (NCBI): domain Eukaryota; kingdom Metazoa; phylum Chordata; class Lepidosauria; order Sphenodontia; family Sphenodontidae; genus Sphenodon; species Sphenodon punctatus. Next base: position 3,068,878 of record QEPC01000564.1, read on the forward strand.
AGGGGAAAAAAGATTGCACTTTACTACTGTGAATCAATAACGACGATATAAATTATGTGTCATCAAACTCATTCCAGTATAAATGTTATGTTTTACAGCATTTACTGAGCTTATAAAAGCTTGGGTGCATTAACTAGGCTATGTTCCATCTATTCAATTCCTAGCATTCTCGCCTTTCCACCTTTCAGCAAATGCACTTTAGTGGAATTGCAGTATAAAATATCACAAAACATACTTTCTACTCTTTGCCTAATTTTAAACTGAAATGTTTAACGTATCAAATGTATTATCACAACCCCAGCTGCAAAGTCATTTAACCAAAAGAGAAAAATATATTAATTACCGGATTCATTTTATAAGTTAGTTTATCCCTATCCTATGTGGATGTTAACACTGCACCGGGAATAATTCTCACCATTTAAAAGATAGTTTCGGTCCAATGTTTACATACTGGAGGAAGGATTCATGTTAATAGAAATGTTTTAATAATTTCTGGAAAAATGCAATTTAAAAAGAGAAAGTAAATTTAAATATTCCTTGACTAGCTAATTTTAATTATCAGTAAAATGTCAACAAAATAAATGGTAAAAAACGGAAGTTAGGTTTTTATACTCGCCCCCCCAATTAATTACCTAACCCCTTGTTTACATAAAAAAAACCACCTTAATGTTAAAGTTTCCAACATTTTAACAGAGGCAGAACGATACCGTCTATTTCAAGCATTTGGAAGTTAACATTTATTTCGGTCACAAATGAAACACACACTGATGACCAAATTACAGTGCTGCATAATTCAGCACTATTTGTCACAACTAGCATGCTTTTCTCAGGAACGTAAGGGGTGCTGCAGGTCAGAATTTAAATCAATTGGTAGTATTCACAGCATCTTCCATATTAGGGCTGGCATGGACCAATCCTGCCAAGTGTCATTTTCATGAGTTCTAACATTCAGAAGAAAAATGATACCCAAGAATCAGGCCCAATGCTGCATTCCTTGCCTATCCAATCCTCCCACAGGCTTCAATGTGCACAAGAAATGCTGAAAGGGTGTCTAAGTGTTGAAAAAATCAGGCCCGGTGACTGCAGTACTGAGGGAAAGGTTTCCACCATTTCCTTCAGAAACAAACCAGCCAATCAAGACAAGCGTTGCTAGGAGCTTTGCTTCAAAAACCTAATCTCAAAGATTTCTGAACTAGAACAAAGTGCTAAATATTTAATATAAGCAAAAACTGAAACCCCCCACTTTTCTGACTTTCTATTAAATTTAAAGTTGAACAAGAGTGAGATGCCTGACAAAGCAGCATTTAATTCCCAGCTATATCTAGACCAGAATACCCAGCCTAATTTACACAGACAGCCAGTCACAGTTCACATAATCACATACAGCAGAATATGACAGGGGAATTAAATGACGAGAAAAGCATGTCTGAACTATGAGCTTCCTATTCTAAATGTATTAAATGCAGACATTTCATTCTGGAAAAGACTAACTTGGTTGTTTCTTATTTTAAGCCAAAAAATTATTTCATGCAGAAAATACAAAATGAATTATACAGCTTTTGATTATTTTTTTAAAATAAATCAAATAGCCAATTTAAACTCAAGCTTCCACATGCTAGAAAGATACACTAAAAGAGATAGCTCAGATTCTATTATAAATGCTAGTTATAGCACAGCATCTGCAACTAGGTGATCGCCGTATCCGATATATCAGCCTTTTAAAGCAAGCTGCTTTATGCAAACTGAACTCTCACTTCTAAGAGTCAGAAGTTAATGTGTTGAACTCGCATTTGTCTCAGAAAATCTAGTATCAGAGATAACCAAGACTTTTCTCTCTGTTCATCTGCAAGACTAGTGAATGAAAGGCACGAAGCCTGGGATAAAGTTCTTTCTACGTAAGGCAGAGATGAAATCCTGATTGTGTGTAACCAGTTGTGTAAGCAAGGTATAAAGTCAATGCCCTGCTGCTTCAGAGATAAAACTATGGGTGGCTCTTCAAGTTGCAAGCCACGGGGTGGGGGACTGAACCCATGGTACTACTACGTCATCTCACCACGGAGAAGCATGAACAAACATTTATGTTGTCCCAAATTGTCAATGGCCCAATGCATGATGGGGGAGGCATACCCTAAGCCTCATTTTTTGCACCAGCCTTGAGGCGGGAGATTCGTTGAGGAGGAGGTGTCAGTAGAACCCTGGTCATATACGAATCATTACCTCCTGTGAGCATGTCTCCTGGCGCATGTATGCCCCCCCAGGGGGGGCATGTAGAATGGATTTGGATGGTTTCCCCCAGAGACTAATGGCACCCGAGCGGTTCTAGAAAGCTCTTGGGGAGTTACCCTCTAATCTTGACGACCGCCTGCTCAATGACCTCATGGCTTTATGGAATACCTGGCTGTTGGACATCATCGACCGGAAGGCTCCAAGGCGTCTGCTCCCTTGGCGATGGCTCCTTAGGCCTTCGTGGTTTACGGAGGACATGAGGTTGCTGAAGCGGGAAGGATGGCGATTGGAGCGACAGTGGCGCCCTTTGCACACTGAAACTGACACGTTGCAACATAGAGCCAGTTTACGTGCCCATGCTGTAGCTGTAAGGGCAGCAAAAAAGGAGTTTTGCACTGCCTGTATAGCCTCTGCAAAATCTCGTCCAGCAGAGCTTTTCCGGGTGGTGGGGGGTTGGTCGGTCCTCCCTGTTGGGTGATTATTTTGCAGAGAAAAATTGCTCGGATACACCACAACTTCGACGCCGCACTTATTGCAATGGGTGAACCAGAGGTTGTGGAAGCCCCACCTTGTCCGGTTTCATGGGATCAATTTCAGCTGGTGTCGTCCGCCGGGGCGGGGTATGTTCTTAGGGCTGGTTCAGGACACCTTTTGTGAACTTGACCCATGCCCGTCCTAGCTGGTTAACGCCAGTCAGGAGATGGTGGAGCTGTTGCTGAAGGGGGATGATCAATGCCTCCCTTCGGGAGGGCAGAGTGCTGGGCTGCCTCAAAGACATGGTGGTGTGGCCTCTGCTCAAAAACCTATCACTTTATGTTGATTCCCTTGCCAGTTATTGGCTGGTCTCTAACCTTCCCTATTTTATTTATTTATTATTTTTAATGAAGGTTATTGAGCGGGTAGTGGCCCAGTAGCTGCAAGGGCATCTGGATCCCTTTCAATCCGCTTTTCGTCCGGGTTATGGCACGGACACTGTGCTTGTAGCCCTGGTCAACGATCTTCGTTGTGAATTAGATCAGGGTCGTTAGACCCTGTTAATTTTGTTAGATCTGTCAGCTGCTTTTGATATCATTGACCATGAGAGGTTGGTGACTCGCTTGCAGGATCGAGCTGGAGTGGGTGGTATCGCCCCTGACTGGTTCCGCTCCTTCCTGGCCGGAAGTGTGTGTTCTTCATCTCCACGGAACCTCACATGTGGTGTCCTGAAAGGTTCTATTCTGTCCCCACTCTTGTTCAACGTGTATATGCAGCCACTTGGTGAGGTTGTAAGACAGTATGGGGTGCAGTGTCATCAATATGCTGATGACACTCAACTCTACTTCTCATTTTCATCTGACCCAGACCCGGCAGTCTCAGTGCTTACGCAATGTCTGGCGGTTGCTGGGGACTGGATGAGGGGGAGCCGACTGAAGCTGAATCCCGACAAGACGGAGATGATGGTGGGAGGAAGGGCAGTAGATGTGGTCCGCCTTCCGCTGGTATCCCAGGTCCATAGTCTGGATGTGCTCCTAGATCCACAGCTCCGCCTGGATTTCCAGGTAGGGGCTGTGGCGAGGAGTGCGTTTCCCCAATTACATCTGGTACAACAGCTTCAGACGTATTTTTCAGATAGGGCTACCTAGGACGACGGTCCGGAGACTGCAGCTAGCACAGAATGCTGCAGCCCATCTCCTTACAGGACAAGTTGCCATGAGCACATTACACCTGTGCTCAGGGCTCTGCATTGGCTGCCTATAGTCTTCCGGGCCCGATTCACCTGTGGGGCCACCTTGCTCTGGAGCGGCCTCTGCGGTCCGCTGGGGGCGCCCTTCTCTAAGTCCCCCATGTGGGGCCGCTATGGAGAGGGCATTCTCAGTGGCTGCACCCAGGCTGTGGAACTCCCTCCCAAGTGGAGGGCCAGATCTCCCCTCCTTCTGTCGTATCTGTAAAACCTGACTGTTCCGCCTGGCTTTTGGCAAGGGAGATGGGGTGTAGGGTAGAATGGGAGGAAGCGTTTTGGTTTTGTGCCTTCCCTTTGTATTGTATTTTATGGTTTAAACATTGTAAGCTGCCCCGGGCTGCTTGGAGCAGAAGAGATGGAATATTAAATGATTTTATAGATAGATAGATAAATAAATGAATGAAGTAAAATTCTGTGTTTGTGCTGCCACTCTATGGACTCTTACCAACAGGGGGAGCCCATCAGAGGGACAGTATAAGTAGGTGAAGTCCGAAAACCCTGCTGGTAATTGACACGGCAAAGGTCCCTGTTGCAAGGCAAAGCTTCCCATGGGTGAAATTGACAGGACAAAGCTCCTTGCTGCCAAAACTGGCCTGTCTGGTGAAGCCAATACATGAACAGACTGATTCCATGGTGTGTTTTGGCTGCCCTATGAGTCTGCTGAGGAATTTCCTGGATACGCTCTGAGGAACCAACCCCTGAAAACTTAAGTTCACTGTGCAGGCTGCGCCAGGGTTTGAGACCCCAAATGAAATGCTTGCCCGTGTTAGACAGCTGGATGATCTTCTCTCCTTTTTCCAACAAGATTGATGATAAACTCTGCCTTGCTAGTGCTTCTAAACTCTCTCCCTCCCCAGTTTCCTTCCCTGCTATTCCTCCTCCTCCTGCCTCTCTTCTTTCCTCCTCCATAGCTTCTCTTGATTAGGTCACCTCCCTCCTCTCTTCATCCAACCTCTCCACCTGCCCCCTTGATCCCATCCTTCCTCACTTCCTAACAGAAATTGCCCCCACAGCTGCGCCTTCTCTGCTGTACATCATCAATCTCTCCTAGTCTACTGGGTCGTTTCCATTGGCCTTCAAACATTCCACTGTCTCCCTTATCTTTAAAAAGGCCGTTCCTGACCCCGTCCGACCCTTCCAACTATCACCCCATTTCACACCTACCTTTCATTTCAAAGCTCCTAGTGTTGGCTTTCTACACACACTGTCTTGATTTACTCTTTTCAAATTCCTCAAACCCCTTCAAATTGGGCTTGCACCCTCTCCACTCGACTTGACACTGCCCTTGCTAAAGTTACCAATGACCTTCTCTTAGCTAAGCCTAAGGGCCTCTACTCCACTCTTGTCCTCCTTCATCTCTCTGCCTTCTTTGTCACCGAAGACCATGGCTGCCTCCAGGGCTCACTCCGTTCCCTTGGTTTCTGGGACTCTACTCTTGACTGGTTCTCTTTGTATCTCTCAAACTGCTCCTTCAATGTTTCTCTTGCTGGTACCTCCTCTCCGTTGCTTCCTCTCTCTGTGGGAGTACCCCAAGGCTCTATCCTGGGCCCTCTTCTCCTTTTACACACTTTCTCTGGGTAAACTAATTGAATCTCCCAGCTTCCAGTACCACTTGTATGCTGATGATACGCAACTTCCTCTCTCCTCTACCATTCTCCTCCTACATAAAGTCTCGTAGCGCTGATCCTCTCTTTGACGTCTCTGATTGTCTCGCCACCAACTCAAGCTTAATATGGCCAAGACCAAACTCCTCATCTCCCCCCCCCAAAAAACCCCATTCTGCACGTACTTTCCTCTCAATTTCTATTGAGGGCGTCACCATCCAGCCTGTCCCTCAGGCGCGTAGCCTGGGATTCATCAGACTCCTCTCTCTGCCTTTACGCCTCAGATCCAGGCTGTTGCCAAATCCTGTTGCTTCGCTCTGGATAATACTGCTAAAATCTGGCCCTGCCTTACTGTTGCCACCGCAAAAACCCTAGTTCATGCTCTAGTCATCTCTTGCTTTTACTACTGTCGCTTCCTCCTCACTGGTCTGATCTGATCTCATCCCCCTCATCTCTTTTCAACGCTCTGCTGCCAAAATCATCCACTTTGCATGTCGCTTTCACCACATTCAGCCCCCTCCTCTCTGCCCGACAGTTGTGTCCTCTATGGGAACGCATTCAGCATGAGCTCCTGGTCTTCACCTTCAAGGCTCTTCATGGCCTTGCTCCCCCTTATCTCTCTGCTCTTGCATCCCGCCGCGCTCCTACCTGGGAGCGTTGCTCCTCCTCTGCCCCCAACCTCACCTGCTCACGACTCCCCTGCTCCTCTAAACATCTTTGCCCCATCTCTCTTGCTGCCCCCCATGCCTGAAACTCCCTCCCTGGATACATTAGTCCTGCTCCCCTCCTTCCAAAAGCTTACCACTTCTGTCAGGCTTCCCCTAGCTCGCCATCCGTGAAATTGCATCCTCTTCCCACCTCTCACTCAGAATATCTTCCCTGTAACTAATTTAATAACCAAGGTAGTTTCCTGTAACTAAGTTAAGTGTGTACAGCTGCAACTTCTCAACCTCATGAATGTATCCTTGTCTCTCCTGATGCTCCCCTCTCCCTTGGTCTCTCAGATGGTAAACCCCTTGGGGTAGGGACTTGTCTAGAACTATTGATTGTGCAGTGCCAGATATACTGCTGGTGCTACATGAATAAAATAGGTAACAACCGAGACCCCCTATGCTGATAAGCTTAGCCAACTTGGGCTGGAGTGGAATAGAGCGTGCTTATGGAGGTGCCTACTACAAAAGGGATTAACATTTACGTTTCCCCACATTGACTCCTTAGTCCCTTCTATCTCTACTAACCTGAACATTTACAAATGTAACACAACACAGACCAGGATTATGAATAACTGCACTTTCCCTACATCACTTTTGTTTGATGCATACCAAAATACTGCTGTCTTTGGTATGGATTTTAAGAAGGCAAGTGTTCTGGCAGAGATTCCCAAACTTTAGGTCAGGGATGGGTAATCTCAGACCCGAGGCTAGATTTGGCCCCTTTCCAGTACCTGAATCAAGTTCCTACAGACGAGCAACGAAAAACTAAGCACAGCGTGAGTGCAGAGATGAGGGCATCCACACAAGGACAGGGGACAGATCCAGGTCACACATTTGCAATTTGGACCCTTGTCTTCCTGAGTGCACCCTAACCTACAACTTCTCTGTGACCCTTGGAGTTTATACTAACTTTCAAAGGGAGCCCTGGGAGGGAAACGGGTCCACGCCCCGGCTTTCAGTTGTGACCCTAGGACGTTGACCCATCTGTAGATGAGGTCATGAGCCTGATTGATACACTCTGAAGCATCTCTTTGTTGCTGTCGGGAATCATAGGATTATATTTACATCTCAAGAAGTCACAAAATGCTAGGAATTATTGGGAAAAACAGAAAAAATAAAGGACAATGTCACAACGCCACTATATAAATACAATTTTATATATATACACAATAGTTATAGACAAGTCCCTACCCCAGGGGGCTTACAATCCAAGAGAGACAAGGACTGGGGGGAGAGGAGGGGGAGACAGATACATTCATGAGGTTGAGAAGTTGCAGGTGCACATGCTTAACTTAGTTACAGGGAACTAACTTAGTTTTATTAATTTTATTAATTGTAAACCCATTCCTACCTCTAAGTCCATAGGAAAGGACAGGAAAAAACTCATACAATAAATAACGAAAAGAACAAAAAAGGATATATTAGAACTGGAAAGGGCAGAGAAGAAAAACAAATATGATCAAAGGTAATATGAGGAGAGGGTCAATAGGTTAGGGTTCTTCAGCTTAGAGAAGCGACAACTGAAGAGAGAATATGCAGAGCAGGGAATACAGCAGGTACCTATAAACTATGCTCAAAACACTAGAGCTACAGGACGATGAAACTAACTTGCAGAAAATCTAAAAAAACAATGTACTTTTCCACACAACTAGCCTGTAGAACTTTGTCAGGGAACGTAGTGAAGGCCAAACACAGAACTGGGTTCAAAAAGGATTGGGTAAGTTCTTAGAGGATACATCTGTATATAACAATGTTATTTTCAGATCATTTTAAGATTATTTTATTATTGTATATATCTTTTTAATATATATATATATTATATATACACACACACACACACTTTATTATGTATTGTTATGTTTAGTGTATTTATGTTTATTTCTGTCTGTTTATGTATTTAACTTTGTAATGTTAAATTGTGTGTCTTTTATTTTAAGCAATGACCTATGGTCACGCTGAATAAATCAAACTATTAATCAAGTTGTTCTGGGAATGAGACCTGTGAGTGTTGAGGTTCTGGAAGTGAATGGCAAGGAACTGACCACACCATCGACACCACTTGTGCACTTCTCTGAAGCAATCAGAGCTAGTTACTGTTGAAGACAGGATACTGAACTAGTGAAGTTTTTCCATTGAGCTAGATGAACCATCAGTCTGACGCAGTATGGCTGTTCTTATGTTCACCAAGGCAAAAATCTGGGAACCGAAGTCTTCTAGGGAAGTTCAATTCATGACACTGAAAAATACTTTAACTGCTGTGACTGTTATACTTCAGCTGTTATAACAGGCTGCTTATAGTCTTCCAGGCCCGATTCAAGGTGTTGGTTCTTACCTATAAAGCCCTTAACGGCTTGGGCCCCACCTATCTATGGACCACCTCACCCCTCCAGGCTCTGGTTAGACCTTTCTGGTTAGCCAGGAACGCCCTTCTGGAGGTCCCCCACACGCTTCATAGAGCGTTCTTGGTGGCGGCACCTCAATTATGGAACCCTCTCCCGGTCACTGTCCGTTTCTTCCCGGACCTCCCTTCCTTCCATAGCCAATGCAAAATCTGGGAGGGGTTGGAACATGGTGGTGGGTTTTGCTTGTGAGACACCGCTTATGGATTAGTGACATGCTGTTTTATACATTTGGTTTTATTATTACCGTTTTATTGATATGTTTTTATTGTTGCTTTTGTTCTTGTTTGTATGCCACGCTGAGCCGCCACGGGCAGGAGGAGGTGGGATATTAAATCCGCGATCTGGCTAGGCCCCAATGCAAGTGCAAGGGGCCGTGTGCTGGTGCAGGGCAGGGAAAAGCATGCGACCGGAAGCGAGGGTGTGAGCGCGTTGCTAGATGCAGAGCACCGCCAGGCCAGATGGCCACACCCCCTCCGGCTCTGTGGAGGCCACGTCCCTTGCACCAGTGGTAACCTGGGGAGCACAGCCTGCAGAAGGGGATCCCTACCCATTGGGTGCTCCACAGGGGCTGAGGGCACCTTACCGGGGTACCTCACCACGGGAAAGCCCGCCAGCACCCCCTGCAGCAAAATGAAAAGCTGGGCCAGTGCAGACTTACTACTGCTCGGAGCAGGAGCAAGGCTGGGACGACATAGGGACCGCCTGGAGATTCCGGAGCTGTGGTACCTCTGCCCAGCGAGCCCCCTAACCCCACAACGCTCACCCGGGAGCAACAACCTGACTCCGGTCCAAGCACCGTAGCACATGGAAGCGTGAGGGGCGGGGCTCGCCGTGGATTGCACAGGGCTCCCATGCTCTAGATGGAGTGCTGTGGAGTTTGGGGGTTGGCCAGGCAGAGGTGCAGCAGCTCCTGTGACCCCAGCTGCCCTTCCTGTTGTTCTGAGGCCTCCTTCCCGCTACTCGTGGACACTGCTCTCCCCCACACACACCCCGTATGGAGCTGGATGGGGTGCTGTAGCTGACGGCACCCCAGAGGCATCCACTGGCACAGCTTCCCCCTGCACAAGGGATTAGCTGGATTGCAGTCTAAATGTCGATATAAATAAATAAATAAATAAATCTTTGAGACAAAGGCCCTATTCGAAAATTATTCCCGGTTCTCTTAACATGTATGGGGGGGAAGAGTGAAATCTTCAGGATTCACTGGAATCCTGAGCAAAGATTAAACTATATTATAGTATTATTATTATTATT
>QEPC01000564.1:3095550-3109371 GCA_003113815.1 Sphenodon punctatus
GGGGGGGGGGGGCGCCCCATTGCACGGCTTTGTTTGCCCTGGGTTGGCCATGTTGTGCCATTGCGGGGCGGGGCTTCCCCGCCGTTCCCGTCCGTCCGTGTACTTACACGGGTGTTTGCCAGAATGAGTGCTTAGCCGTTGGGTGTTTGTGGGCCCCTCCCCTTTCCTTCCGCCACCCCCTGCAGCGCTGTCCATGCAAATGTCTCCCTGCTCGGACCCGCCGGCTGTTTGCTGGGTGTGCTCACTCACCCATCCACACTCATTTCTACTCGTTGGTGCTGCTGCGCCGTCCGTGTAAAAAAGGCCGAAATTAATTCATCCATAACTTTGCCAATAATAATGTAAGGTTCTTCCCTGCAGTACATCTTCAATAACCTTGCTAGCTGTAGACTTAAATATCTCTAACAAAGAATCATGGAAGACACTTCATGCTAGAAACAAATTTTTAGGACATTTTTACTATAGTCTCTATGCCTTAATTTCATTCTACTATCCTTAGTTATACTTAGTAAGCAACTCCAATTCTCTGCCTCTAGGTTTACACCTTGCAAATACTTGGGAATGGATGTCCCACCCTGCGTTATCATTTCACTAAGTTCCACATGAAGATATATCTCAAGCCCTTTAATTTTGTTGCTTTTCATAAAATCCCTTTTAACACATCTAACTATTAAAGAAAATCTAATATTTTACTTTAAACTGGAAGTATAAACTGGAACACAGGAATGTAGATTGTAGTCTATTCTAATCCCTTTTTCTCAGCCTGCTGCAGAACGTCCTTAACATTTTCTAGAAGCCTCCCCCAACCAGCCACATTTCTCTTACTTTTGCATTTGTCCAGCTCCAACCGATTACATAGTGGCAACCTATAGGACCATTGTGTATACATTGCAAATAGATTTAAGAAATGTTTACCAGCGGTCTCTCAACATTAACAAAGGATTCTGCAACAATTACCTGTAAATAACTTTAACTTTACCTTTTGTCATAGAAACTATAAAACCCTGTAGAAATAGTTCGCTTGTCACACAAACTACTAAATACTGAGTAATATATGAAGAGACTCTTTCCACATTAAAAAAGCTAGTATAGGATCTCGATTATTGTGCATATACAGAATTTCTTTGGAAGTGTCATATTTTACAGCATGGGGCTGATCCACGGTCTGTGAAACATGGGCAGAATGGTGTGTATTGATTGTGCACCGGTGGGGGCAGCGGCACCAAAAGCAGCTCAAAGCTCTCGCCCCCCTCCCATCACAGGGAGGTCAAGCAGGATGGAGAGCTGCACTGCCAGTCTGAGTTCACCACCACCACAGCCCTGCCTCTGCCGAGCTGCCCAGCCACTGCCCCACTCAAAGTCCGGTGGTGGTGGCACAGTTCCACTGGTCAGCAGAAGTGGCACCGTGCACACATGCAAGGTGTGAGGTTGGTCTCCATGTCAGGCACACACGGATCGTGGCCTACATATAGACCTATGGGTTCTGCTCAGGAGACTAGGGGAACAAACCTTATTTGTCTAGATGCCGAATCTTCTTTCGCAGTGTGAGGTATCGTTGCCCACTGCCCGCTCTCACCTCCAGCAGCTACGTCATCGTCAGAGCTGAGCACAGCCCCTTTGCCGGGTCAGCACTGAAGCGTGGCAGGGGACTGGGAGTTGCAGTGTTTGTTCCCCTGCTGTAAAGCAGCTCTCACTCCTACCTCTCCACTGCAAATCCCAGTGCTGATACATGGTATTTCAACATGCAGTGATTATCACTGCTCCAGCCACCTAACAAGGGGGCAAACATTAAGTTTGTTCAAGCAAACCCAAGAGGAATTCTCAAAGGGAACACAGGTTTTCTGCCCCAAATAAAACTGGGGAACTCATCAGGAGATCTATAGAGAAATGAAGGACATGACATGCAAAAAGTGTCTGTTTACTGCCGCGCCCCCTCCCACCCTCCAAGTAGGGAGTTTTGCCCAGTCTTTTCACCAATAGGTAGCTTTAGTGAGTCAATTTCACCAGTGTAGCTTTTGGGCTTCACCTATTTATGGCATCAGCCAATTGCTAATCCGAGTTGATCAGGTGGCAGGAAAGACAAGGTGGACAACCACAAGAGCTGCTAAGAGCCAGTACCATGGATGGACATGGCGATAGGGAGGTAAGCACATGGCACCCTTGGCAGCGGGGGATGCTGACCCAAGAAGCAGTGGAGGGGGAGCAACACAACAGCAGACAGATACCATGTCCCAGGTACCCACATCCTCTGGGTTGGCCCAGCACACACCATTCCACAGTGAGGTGGACCAGGTCTTCTGAGTGGACAGGGAGATCATGGCCACTGTACCATTTTTGGAATCCTCTTGGTTGCCATGTGCATTACGTTAATTCACCCATAGAGTTGTGCCAGGGTGTTTCGACCCAAGGTGGAATGGATCACCAGGTTGAATGGTAGGCTCAGGAATCATGGCATGGGGGGGAAATTACGGGTCACGGGTGTGAAACGCAATCCCTTTGCCCTCCCCCAATAGGAATCAGACAGTGTGGACAGGGACTCCCATCTGAAACGTAAGGACAGGCTTCTTAACAGCTGTAGCAAAGGAAGGATGGCTGTCCGTATTTGACGAGTGACCACCACACATATGCCCACTTACCATTGTGCTTATTTACAGTGAACATAGTTACAGAAGGGTGCAGACTAGGGAGGGTGTTGGGGAAACAGCTGACTACTCACTGTCCTCCCTGCATGCAGGCAACATGGCGACAAAGGGCATCTGGGTTCACGTGTGCCATGTGCCTATCAACACCTCAGTGGCCCCATCATAACAGGGGCAACAAATCACCAAAACAATGCCAGACAGGATAGTCTGAAGTACCCACACATCTTGGTTTCACAGATATTGTGCAAGATACAAGCTACAATTACAAGCATGAGAGTCTTATCCAAATTAAATCTGTTTCTGTTCCGTAGGAGGCACCACAGCATTTTCAGAACCCCGAAGGCACGTTCAACTATGCAGCGTGCGGAGCACCACTTGGCATTGAAGAGCACCTGGGCGCCTGTTTGTTGCACGGGCCATGCCTTCATTAGCCATGGCGTTATCGGATAGGTTGGATCTCCAACAACAATGGGATGAAAAGCCACACCCTTAATAACCTGGAATATATTTGCTACAATGTACATGGGTGAAAATGGCCCAAAGAATGGTGAGATACAGACACTCTGGTAAAGACATCCGGGAAGAGGCCCCTGTGGTCCACGACTTTCAGGGAGATGGAGAACTGACCATTTCAGCTCAGAGAGTCATCCTTGCTGCTAGGCAGACGGATGATGGGAATGTGGGTCTCTTCTATGGCCCTGATGCAGTGGGGAAAGCCCAATGTGGTGAACCAGCAATCACCTCCTCAGGGTCAACCAGCTGGATGACCCACTCCATGAGTTCCTCCACCATGGTTGTGCACACTTCATTAAGGACCCTGGTGATGATGGAGGTTCCCACCCCGAATTGCTGTGCCACACTGTGGCAGGAATTGGGGGTCTCCAGCCTCCAAACGGCTATGGCCACATACTTTCCCACCACTATGGGATCCTGCATGTTGGTGGTTTTCTTCTCGAGGTGTGGCTGTAGGATAACAACAACAAGGCAGGGTAATAGACTTCAAGGCATCCTAAAGTGCTCCATTCACTGGTCCTCCCCACCCCGCAGGTAGCTAGGATGGTCTCCCACCAGTCCTCACTCCTGTACCGGACCCATGCCCTTTTCTTGGCTGGGACGGTCTAGTGAATGCCATGGACGACAAGAGCCACATCTGTGGTCAGAATCAGCATGGTGTGCAGCTGCATGTGCCTGGCCTTATGGAGCTGCCTTGTCGCCTGGCATCTCCCTCATGCCCATCTGAAAGTTGTGCTGCGGTCAAACAGGCTGCACTGTGTCTCCGGCGTAGAGGAACAGTGTTGAGTAGCCTGCTGAAACCACATTATGCATGCCCTCTGCAAACTGCAGTTGCCTCTAAACACCACCACAGCAATCAGCAAACATTTGGGGGAGTGCTGCACCACTCCCAACCTCCACGGCTCCTATGGATGACCTCCATGGGTTGGACTGAGCGCTTCCTCCATGTGCCTTTTTATTGGGGTTACCCCATGCCTGTGGGCTGTGTATTCACTCTGTTCTGCGTTAATGCCCTGCCCCTTTCTCTTGCCCTAGCCTTGCTGTGATGCCTCAATTTGTCCCGATGAGGCTCACCAGCACCATGGCTGCCTGAGGTGGTGAACAGTCTGGTCAGTGTATTCCACACCTTGATCTTGTCCCTCTTAGGTCATGATCCAATCCACCTGTGTGTTGCTTCATGAGGCAGGTGCAGTGATTATGGATTGGCTAGCCCTCATCCTCCGTGGAGGCCTATGGGTGCTCGGGGATGTGTGTATAGGCTGTGTGGAGGCTTGATTTGTGCATCTACCCCCACAGGACATGCATTCTGTTCTCATCACCGATGCTACTGTTTCTAGGGCTGCAAGTTCTTGCAGGGATAGCTCAGGAGCCGTAGGCAGCGGCGGCCAACTTCCATAAAGGAAGCTACAATTACACGGAGGCATGTGAGTGACCCCGCTTAGCGCTTTCATATCACCCACACTTTTTACGCTGTTGGCTACAGGGGATGTGCGCTATGGGGGGCATGCTTCATTGGAATGTCTCTTTGTCTCTCTCAGTGCGAGTGCTAATGCAGGAGAGGGCTGAGGAGAGCCAGGAGATGGTACAAGTCCTCCCGGACATTCGGAGGCAGAAGAAGAAAAGGTGTTGACAGCAATTGTCCAGGGACGGCCAATATGTATTCCTCCCATCCCTGTGATGCTGTTCTCTTACCCATACAGCCCCAGATTGGCCGCTCCTATAGCCCTGTCATCACACCGTGGGCTGCTTGCGTGGGTCATCCCACACCTTGTTCCTCGCCCCCAGCCCAACATGGGCGAACCTCTCTGTGACGCCGGCGTATGGGTGTTACTGCACATGAAGCTAGCTCCACTTTGGGACCACTCTGACTCTTTAGCCTTCCCAATGCATGTTGTGGGGCTGTACTGGTGCCCTGTAAATCCCTGCACGTTATGGAGCGTTGCAATGCTGTTACAGTGGAATTAGCGTTGTGTCTGTTCTCACCCCATGTGTCCTGTGGTTGGGGCCAAGTGCGTTTTCTGCCGAGTACAGGGTAGTGCTGCTTTGCCCTCCCGGGTACGGGTTTTGTGCCGTCAGACACCCTGCTGTCTTCCCCTTTTGTTCCTGTGCTGCCCATGGGCTGCAACTTGTTCAATTTGGCCACAACCCATTTAAATCAGAGTAACCCTACTTACAAATGTGGGAATAATGGAGCACGGATGTAGCACTCATACTCCAGCAACAACAGGACAAGCCATTCACGCTGCTAACAAAAATAGTACACTGTAGGGCTGACGATCACTTCTAACAAGGAAAGAATAAAGGGCAAGGTTTTTTTCCAATCGTTTGTTTTCGTTCTAAAGGTTAAAAATAGTGAGCTTGCCAAGCCAAGCAGTTCCTACATTTCGGGGGTCCCTGCTGACCAGCCAGAGGGTTGCTCCAGATTATTTCTTGGCTAGTTCCCCGGATCGGAGGAACAGCTATCTATACCTCTTGCAGGAGTGTAACCAACGCAGGGCCTTTACCTGTTTCAGATGCATCGTGTGTCCATCCGCCTTGTTGGAAGGGCGATTTAGGGGTATCCCCAGAGCGGAGCGTTTCTGCCAGTTGTGTGACTCACAGGAAGTGGATTCCTGTAGGCATGTATTCTTTTGTTGTACTGCCCTCAATGGGCCTAGGTTGGCCCTGTTGGGCAGTTATATCCATGACCCTCTGGATTCGGGGGTTCTGTTAAGGAGATTCCTTAATGACACAGACTCAGCGTTGTCAAGAGCTGTTGCAAGATTTTGTCAAATCTTTATACGGCGGAGAGCAGCCTATTCGACTACTTGTGCTGGAGGGGCAGGGGGAGACTCCGGCTGATTCTTGCTGGTGCTATATATTATTTTAGTTATGGCTGTATTTTGTACATTATGTGTTTTGTTCTGTTAGGATGTATTGGAGATTGTAATAGCCAACGGTTACACAATAAAATATTTATTTGTCTCTCTCTACATTTCGGAACGTTTACTGAAAGACTTACATAGAAGAGGTAGACAAGGAGGGTGGCCATTTCACAACATCGTGTGTCAGATGTGAGTCTTAAGGCTTAATAAAGAGAAACCTTTGAAATGGAGCAAAAGTATTAAAACCGACAGCTTTTTACTTTACCACCACCATAACAAACTATCCAGACAAGAACTAGACGTAGGGTGAAGCCACACGAACTCTGGGCAGCGTTCGCACGCAAAGCAGTGGCTCCTATGGCCAGCAGCTGCCAGATGTTCCCCCCGCCCCGGGGCAGGGTGGGTAGCCGGCTAACACATGATGCACCCTCTGAAAAAGACCAGATACACATTGTGTGTTAACAATGGCCGAAGCGGGGTATCGGGCCACCGTCTGCGTTTCCGGGTCCATGCAGCCGGGTTTGAGGATTGGGTCTGGACAAGCACGCTCCTCCCACCTGTTTAACAATAGATCATGGGGGGAGGGGAACCGGAGAAGAGTGTGCACGCTCTTCTCGTCCGCCTAACCGCTGGTCGTGTGTGGGAGGCGGGCCTGGGAGGGGAGGGGTGCACATGTGCTCCACCCCCACCAGCTGCCTAGCAGCAGTGGGCCCAATCCTGCCCACAGCAGAAGTCTGGGCATCCAGCCCCATGCAGCCGGCTCCTCGGCCCACCCCAGGGCACGGAGGGGCTGGTGATGGCCACAGGGGACAGATCGTGTGGCTGGCTCTCGTTGCTGGCCCAAAAAGTATGGCGGCTGCGTTTACCCTCCCCATGGCAAGCAGGGGATCAGGCCTGCCCTGTCTCGTGGGGCTGTACCCACGCAGCTGGCTCCTCGGCCCACCCCAGGGCACGGAGGGGCTGGCGATGGCCACAGGGGACAGATCGTGTGGCTGGCTCTCGTTGCTGGCCCAAAAAGTATGGTGGCTGCGTTTACCCAATGGCAAGCAGGGGATCAGGCCTGCCCTGTCTCGTGGGGCTGTACCCATCGTTGCCAAAAAGTGAGCCAAAGTTATGTGTCAGTATCATGTTTCTTAAATGACTCAGACCACTATAAAATTGTATCATCATCAGTCGGAGGTTATATTTGGTACGGAAATGGGCTGGATTGGGTATCGTCTCTTCAATGAAATAGCTCTGCACATAACAATGTGAGCAGTTAACAGCACAACACAGAAAATAGCCTGTCTGTTGACTAATCACATACACTTTTAATAGAAAGTTCTCAAGTATCCAGTGGTGATTACTGAAGAGGATATTCTTAACATTCTCATCAATACTTGAAGCCTAGACTTATCTCCTAATCCTACCAGTAACACATTTCAACAGCCACTTAAAAATTCAGAGCCATAGTATGTATCACTTCCCCAAACACATGCCTGGCTATTTTAGAGTCTGCTCTAGTCCTGCACGACTATTTCAGATCTCTGCTTTACAAAAAAGCCCCACCGTGTTAATTCATTATCTTTGATTCCTATAGCTCGGTAAGAGCAACATGTTCAGTCGGTATACTTTGCCAACACAGAAATAAAGCCAGCAGCTTGCCTGTGATCTTGGTCTTTTAATCAGCACAAACAGTTGTTGCTTATTAAGGTACAAGGCCAATTTCAATGTACTCATTTCAAAGCGTTCAAGCTATAGCAGAAACTCTGCTTCAGATTCACTTCCACCACCACTGGAGTGTTGTGAAAACGGTCACCTCTTTACACATCTGAACTTCAGGGCACTAACTGTTGCAGCTTTCCATCCTATTGGCTGAAGACTGAATATAAATAAATAGGACAGGCTTCCAAATGTCCACTAGGATTTCTGTCATGCAACATCAGGCACTTCATCACTAGCCTTCGGGGTGAATGCAAGTCGTGTGCGGCACCTCTCAACCTCCCTAGCATAGAACAAAGAACTTGGAATCAAACTGAATGCCTACTCCCTAAACAACATTAGAAAGCAACATCAACTAAACTAATCCCTTGCTCCTGCTCCTTCACTTTTAGGTAATGGAGCCGCTTTTCCACCTGCATTTTCAGGGGCTTACACTGTACCTCTGTTTAAAATGTACATCCTGTTTATATGAGATGCATAATTTTCTTTATTGATTGTGACGCTCAAAAGATGGAGGAGTTTACAGAATAAAAGCGAAATAGTTTCAGCAATTAGTCAGTTCATTTTTAGTGCTACAACACAATCCGAGTCTGGTCTAAAAATCATAAAGCAAATCGATGTTGAAGGGAAGACAAAACTTTGCGAACTGTTTCAGAAAAAGCCCACTTACCCCAAGCAGAAGATGGAAATCCTTCTGCAACTGGCGCTACTGTTCCTGTAGGAATAAAGCTGGCGCACTCCACGCTTCTCCAAACTCAAGCTGGTGTCCTCACCTATTATCCCATGTATATACTTGACGCCATAAATCTAATCATGTAACCGAATAAAATTGCAGGATCTGGTTCTCTGTGCAATTAAGTTTGGAGAAACAGAATTCGGTTTCTAAGTTCAGCTATATACCATGTATACAATTTGAATGAGATAAACATTTAAAATCTACCTTGAAAAGTGTCACAGTGATTTCGATGTTCTCAGGAACAGGCCACACCACCACTCCGCGATACGGATTTTTGATTCCGGGTTGCCAGCTGTGAGCCTAAAGGAACAAGAGAGAACAAATTTGTCTCATGGAGAGTCAGAAAAGACCTGAGCTACAGATGGGTGTGCATTCCCTTACTTCTAAAGTTGTGTGTTTTGCTATATTTAACAAAATTGCAATTTTCTATTTACATGTACTTGCAATTAGTACATGGTTGTTACAACTTAAAATGAAATTATAGGACCAAAAAACCTGGTTTAACAGAGGAGTTAAGGGCCTTACAAATTCAACCATGTGCCCAAAAGCACCAAAATATTAAGTTAAGGCTCCCGCCTTAACTCGCACATCCGATAAGCAGTAAGCATAACCATAAGCAGTGAAGCCCTTGTGCAGTCTTACAATGTACAAATTGTGCTCACTTACAACTTAGGCTCCATGCACCCATACTGCGCTCTGGTCTTTCAGCCCCAATCCTCTTCCTCTACAGGTTGGGGGCAACACTGACGCTGGGGACACAGCAAGTTCCTCACCACCGTAATATAATCAACTTGATCCTCGCCTCTAATGTAGCCCATACAGTTCCCCTCCACCCGACTGTTCCCAAAGCTTGTCCCCGAATACACATCACCCATCTCTCAGCCTTCTTCCCACTCCCATATACAATCTCCCAGCACCTGAAAGCCACGTCTCCATAAACACACTGCTCTCCACCTCGGGCTTAATCTGAGTCTTGTTCTCCCCCCACCCTCCTCCCATGTACATCCTGCTACCATATGGCTGCCCATTATCCATACTTCTCCCCACCCCTGGTTGTCCCCCCGTCTTGTGTCCCAGTACACCTCCCCTCCCAGCACTTCGGTATCCCATTGTCCCCAACCCAATTTAAAGAACATACGAAAAACAGATATGCACTTTGCCCCCATCCCTGAATACATATCCCTGTCTCTCCCCCCAGCCTCATCCATGCATACACATCACCCATTTCTCAACCTTGTCCCCAGAAACACTCCCGCAGCACCTGGCTGCCCTCTCACGATAAGACACTTCTTTCACTGACCGGCTGCCTCCAATCTTGTCTCTCTGCACACATCCCGCATCCATTAACCTTTCCCCCCCATAGACAGCCTGCCCAGTACACAGCTTGTCCCATTCACCCTAACCCATATGAAATCGTATACAGCAAGAAGGGGGTCAGGGGAAAGTAAGCCCCCTGAGCCCCCGCTGTCCCCAGGTTCAGTGTTGCTCCCAACCTGCAGAAGAAAAAGATTGGGGCTGAAAGACCAAGAGAAAGTGTGGGTGCATGGAGCCTAAGTCATAAGCAATCACATTATGTGCAACTGTAGAACGTCTTTACTGTTTACATGGTGCACAAGTTACAGCAGGAGCCTTAACTTACAATGTCTATGTTTTTTGGAGCATGGTTGAATTTGTAAGAGCCTTAACGCCTTTTAAAACAAAGGGGTTTTTTTATCCTATAATTTTCATGGTTTTTGAAAGGGGAGTACATTAAATTCCCACTCCTACAACAAAGCCAATGTGGAAAAAATAGACTGACTCTGGTGGGACTCTTAACATGGGGACATCTTTCAGGAGTGGTGAAGTCACTGCAGCCTGTCCTGGGCACCGCAAAACTCCGGTCCCTTCAGCTCCAGGACACATTCCCCAGCACCATTTACCCTACTGAAAACTGTACAGGTTCAGCTCCCACCCGTGACACTCCAGAACAACCTGCAACTCCCAGAGAACCCAAGAGTCCTGGCTCCCAAACCCCCTATCAGAGAACCCAAGAGTCCTGGCTTCCAGCACCTTGTAGATAATAAACCTGTGCCCATAGATGGATTATACATACAACAAACATATGTACGTGTTACGTATGTCTCCCTCTACCCTCTGAAAGCAAAGAGAAGGGATATCCGTATGTAGCATCTACATAGAATAACCTCTCTACCTATATCCTATGCAAAGATACCCATTCTCTTCTCTTCTATACAACTTAGAGGGAGACGTACATAAAACTTATGTAAATTTGTTTCATGTTAAAACCACTTGCATCCAGACGTTATTTTAAAATCTCACTCACCCCAATGGATAACATAAGAACTTCAAAACATAACTTTAAAACTACATGATGCATTTTCAAAACATAAACTCAGAAATGGACTAGACTGCACACTTTAATTTTCTGACATCTTTTCACTTCCGCACAAATAACCTACAACAAGCTTTCCTGTGTCAACAGTTACTGTCCCAAAAGGGAGAAAACGCAGTTCTGCCTCCAATATTCAAAGTCCTATAGGTCAGCTGTTTCCCAACTGATAGGTCTGAAAGCTGGACGACTTCTACTCCTTACCCAAGTGCTGCTCCCTACCAATTTTCAGGCTAACAAAATAAATTGTCTCAATTTTATAAGCAGAATTTTTGTGATTTTAACTGAGAGCTCGAGCTGCCTTAATGATAGAATACAATGTTTTTTAAAAGCAGGCCTGTTTGTAGTTACTCAGCATTAAAAAAACTCTTTTTGTGTATATACAATTGCTCTCCACCACTACATGGATCTTGAATATGATTCAGTGTCAGGTAAAATGAATGGAATGACACCCACTCAGTTCAAAAAGGTGTTGTAGATGGAGATTATATTATTATTATTAATACTGCCCTATCCCCAAAAGCTCCAACTGGCTTACAATACACAAATAAGTTATTAATATAAAGTATCTTATCCCCTCATCTCCTCCTTACTGTCAGCATTACTCTAGTCTTCCTCACCCACCAGCTTCCTTCAACCCGAGTCTCTCCCATACCTGCCTCCACATTCCTAGCTTCCATCAACCCCTCAGACAGCTCCCATACTCCCCTCATCTCCTCCACAAACCACAACGCCTTCTCTCCATACCTTCCTCAGCCGTTAATTTATACCCCACACTTTCCAGAAGGCTTAGGGACGCTTACAACATAGCAATACAAATAGACCCGCTTCCTACTGGCAATACACCCCACTCCCTCTCTCTAGCCCAAAGGAGCCCTCACCCACCTACGCCTACAATACAGACGATAAAATCCCACCCCCTCCCATGTCTCTAATGTGGTAGAACCCCCTCTTCCCGCCCATGCTCCCCACCTCCCACACCTCTCCTCACCCCTTCTATACCCACAAGAAGGAGGAGTCTTTAATAGAGACATACATTTTAAACTGCAACTAGTCAAAAACAGTATTAGCAGAAGCTGCCACCTAATGACCAATTAAAAGCTGGGCCCCAGCTGTTGCCTGCAGGGCAAGATACTGCTGTGAAAGGGTCTGGAGAAGGGGCCCCCAGGTCACAGCAGCAGCCCAAAATTCCCACCACCGTCACAAGGTGCAGTTATAACCCAGACTATCAGCATATCTGAAGATAGACTATTAGGAGAGTGTGCTTGGTTTGTATAGCATCTATAACATTTATTGCACTATCATTTTATCCATGTCAGTCAAGCAAGTAAATAGGGTTTTATTTGTAAAAAATATTTTTTTTACTAATTAAATTTAATCCAATTTAATATTTTATAAAAATAAAATAAATATTGAGATCCAGTGTGGTATAATGGTTAAGTGCACAGTACTTGGCCTGAGTGGTGGTGGTGGGGGTCCCCCGTCTCGCCTTAGCAAGAAATTCACTAGGAGAAGCTTGGGCCAGTCACAATATTCTCTCAACTAACCTACCTCACAGGGTTGTTGTGAGGATTAAAAGTTCTGTTAAATTGCTATATGTAAAGTGCTCCAACTGCCATGGCAGGGAAGGGCTATATAAAAATAAAGATAATGATTATTTACATTTTTACCTCGCCCTTCCCTGAAGGCTCAGAACAGCTCACAAGAACATAATACACGATTAAAAGACATTAAAATAGAACCCAACAAAAAAGAGTGGCAGATGGAACCCACAGGAGGGCGCTCCTGGTCAACCGCAAGGGCCGCAACATTTTAAAAGGTCTCCTTGGATTAATGTTTGACAAAAGCACCTTGAACAAATTTCAGCCAATTCCTTAGTGGTAAGCTACAGACTACAATGCACATGGGGAGAGAGAAAAGTGGTTCGAATTATATCTTTTATTGAACCAATGGTTGCTGGGGGAAATAAGCAAGCTTTTGGGCCACACAGGGCCCTTCCTCAGGCATGTAGCATAGCTAGGAAAGAGACGGAAAAGTAGTTCCATATACCAGGATATGACGACTCGCTATAGGAAAATGGCTATCGAGTGTCATGCATATCATGTGACAATGTGGATTGATCATGCTTGTTAGGCATTCCTACGGTCCCTTTGACTCCTCTCACATCTGGATGGGCACAAGCAGGAACTGCATACGATCATTTGATTCCCCCAAAGGCTGCTGTGGCAATTGCACTGCCGATGGCATCCGAATCTGGTCTCTACTCCCCATGTGGGTATCATATTAATAATAATGTTTACACAGCACCAGCAATGTGCCTGATGCCGTACAGTTGCGGTAAGAGACAGGTCCCTGCCCCAAGGGGGTTGCAATCTAGAATGGACAAAGGTGGGGGGCACATACAGTTATGAAATGAAAAGTTGGAGGTTCAGGCACTTGGCTTAGCTACAGGGGAAGCGAGGGGATTCTGATGATACGCAGTGTAAAGAAGTATAAGCTATGCATTTATGGGGTCAAGGAGAACGGAAAAGCATGATGAAAGAGGTGGCAAAGCAGTAAGAAAAGGAATCTAAAAATGAAGTGATAAGAATGGACCCCTAAATTCCCCTACAATGGGTACCACCCCCACACACTGTTGCTATGCAAACTGAGGCCAAGGGACCTGAGAAGAAGGGCATGCAAAAAGGCCCCAGGAACCAACTGAGGCCGGAGAACATGGGGATAGAGGCTTGACAGCGTCCAGGGAAGCCTCCCCATGCGAGATGCGTAAGCAGAAGGTGGGGGTGCAGATGAAAACAGATAGAAAGTACGGATCGGGCCCAGCTACCCTAGCCATAGCAACAAGGAGACACTCATGGAAAGATACTAGCCAAAGGTTGAAAAACAGACTGGAAGGGAGAGCCCTCTGAGTAAAGAATGGGGTCATTAAGCAGGAGGGCTCACCCTGATTGTAACAAGGAACTGGTGGCCATGACT
>QEPC01000564.1:3110710-3174639 GCA_003113815.1 Sphenodon punctatus
CCCCACTCTTGCTATGTAAACTGAGGCCAAGGGACCTGAAAAGAAGGGCATGCAAAAAGCCCCCAGGAACCAACTGAGGCCGGAGAACATGGGGATAGAGGCTTGACAGGGAAGCCTTCCCATACAAGGTGCACAAGCAGAAAGGGGGGATGCACATGAAAACGGATAGAAAATAAGGATCGGGCCCAGCTACCCTAGCCATAGCAACAAGGAGACACTCATGGAAAGATACTAGCCAAAGGTGGAAAAATGGACTGGAAGGGAGGGCCCTCTAAGTAAAGAATGGGGTCATTAAGAAGGAGGGCTCACCCTGTTGTAACAAGGAACTGGTGGCCATGACTCAGTACAGAAACCCCCCCCCAATCCCTGCATTCCCCATGAGAAACCAGACACACACCCATTGTACCCTAAAGACCGTCATTAGCCTTATCTCCCCTCCTGTGTCTTCTGTTTATAGTTTCCCCCTGTGACAAAGATATCTTGGGCATCTAGTATGGCCCTCTTTGTCATGGAAGTAACCTCCCCTCGTTATCCCATTGTACACCCCCAAATGACCCTGCATAGCTTCCCAGAAACCTTTTTTTCAGTACCCAATAACTGCCCTACAGTTTTCCTTCTACCTCTGAGAAGTTTTTGGACTCAGATACGTGCAGGTCGCTCTGTGCGTGTCTGTGTTAGGATTACCTCCCAGACTTTGGTCTGCCCTTTTTGCTTTTTCCTCCATCCCCTGAACTCTGCTGGATCCGTGGTCCGCCTGTCCCGTCTCAACACGGAAGGAAAGGTAACCGCAGGCCCAGACTTTCCCAACCAACTGGGGAAGCCCTCTTTCTCTTTCTCCCTGTCTCCTCCTCTCTCTCTCTCTAACGCATTCTCTTGCTCCCCCTCACTGAGCCAGAACCGGAATACCCCTCCTATCTCTCTTCTCCTACCATCCCCACAAGCCGTTTGTGTTTTAAACCCCACCAGCTAGACCGGGGCTGTGTTTCTGTGTTTCTCTGTGTTATAAACCAATAAACCTGTTGTTTTTGAATACCTGTCTCCTCTCTCTTTCTATTTGGGGAGGATACATAAACTGCTGTAACGCCTACTGTCCTCAGCTTGATCCCTTGACACGAGGGGACCCCCTAACTTGGCTAATTCCCCTAAATTTAAAGATAGAGCAGATATTGGGGAACCAACCCCCCAATAATCTCACGTGGCAGGGGGTCTCGTGTTAACAGAAGAGGGAGCTACAGAACGTTAGAGGAAGAAAGAAAGAAAACGAGAGAAGGAAAAGAGGAAAGAGCTACTTGCCAACATTATTTATGTTTGAGAAAACAACATTATCCTTCGTATTTCCCTGTTATCTGCATCCACTCAAGCGTGTCTGAAAAATATACTTATAATGCAGAAAAAATATTGTGTGATGCAGGTGAAGGCTGTACAAGTAGAACTTTTGTCATCCTCCTCGCTACATAGTGACACACAGTAAAAGAGGAGAACCTCAAACAAACACTCAAAGGAATAGACATACATGTGTTAGCCATCTTGATGTGTTTTTTTTTTTATTTTTTTATTTATTTATTCAATTTATACCCCCGCCCCTCCTGAACACCGCTCGGGGCGGCTTCCAACAATAAAAAACACATACAATATAAAACAATTTAAAACATATAAAAATACAATATCAAATATTAAGAACAGGGCCCAGGATACATCAAACAATAAATAGGATAGGGGAGATTTAAAAAATCCACTAACCCCCCCTCCCCACCCAAAGGCCTGGGCGAACAGCCAGGTTTTACACCTTCGCCGGAATGCCAAAAGGCTTGGGGCCAGGCGAGATTCCTCCGCTACGGAGTTCCAAAGACGCGGCCCGGCCACCGAGAATGCCCTCTCCATTGTGGCCCCCTGCTTAACACGGGGGACCTCCAAGAAGGCACCCCCGGCAGACCGAAGGAGCAGCTTCGGGGCATGGAGGGCAAGGTGGTCCCTGAGGTATGAGGGGCCGAGACCATGAAGGGCTTTGTAAATAAGTACCAACACCTTGAACCTGGCTCGGCACACTATCGGCAACCAGTGCAGAGCCCGGAGCACAAGTGTTAGTGTGCTCCTGACAACCCGTCCCCGAAAGGAGATGGGCCGCCGCATTCTGCACTAGCTGCAGCCTCCGAACCAGGCACAAGGGAAGCCCCACGTAGAGCGCGTTGCAGTAGTCCAGCCTCGAGGTGACGAAGGCCTGGATGAGGGAGGCCAGGGCCGGGCCGGAGACGAACAGTTATCAACTACTGCAATCTAGAGAGAGAGAGTGTGGTTGCTGTGTTGGCCCCAAATTTCTGACTCGCTGTGCTACACGCCTGAAGCAGCATCCTGTGTGGCCCCAAAGCTTGCTCATTCTTACCAACAGAAGTTGGTGCAATAAAAGACATCATTTGAGCTACTTTGCCTCCATGTTATCAACAGCAGAGTGTGGCAAATTGCAAGTCCTACCTAATGAGTGTTTAAAGCAAAATTTCTCCCCGATTAGCTAGATGTTATTAAATCCTCATTTGGTATCAGGGATGCAGTACTGCACCACACAGCCAAGGTGACAGGCAAGGATAACCTAAAAAAACAAAAACAAAACTTTGGGGGATAATAGGCGAGAAAGCAAAAGCATGTGAGCATGAGGGAATTAATAGAATTCTTACAATTAACTCAAGAAAAGATAGCTTTATTTCTTAGAATGAAGGATCTACACCGGTTTTTATTTTGTATGTGTTTACAGAATATATAGCATACTGCTTGTATACAGCTATACCAGCTACCAGAATACAGGCTTTGCTTTGGCATCTGGGCACAATTCTGCCACTCTCTGCTGTTGCTTTGCCAACAATCCCCATGGCCTGGTTCTGCCGCAGCTGCCTGTACAGAGCTTAGCAGCTAGGTCCTAGCTGTACGTTTCTTCTCATTTCTCGCCTACGGCCACTACAGGTCACATTTCCACAGGTGGTGTGCTTTTCAGCCTGTGTTTCCCCCTCTCCTACTCTCTCATTACTCCCATCACCACTAGAATTGGCAACAGCAGCAATGAACATTCCCACACCAACACTCTGAAGGCCACAAACGCTTGCGGTTTGCCTGCCTTCCGACAGACTGACTGGTACCGGCACAGGGTAACCAAGGAAGCAGGCAGCAAGTTTGCCTTCCCCCTGCCCTGGAAAACTCCTGGCTCCTGAACACATGGACAGGCGAGCAGCCTCACAACTTGCTCTGATAACCATGGCAATGGGACCACTCAGTCAGCTGGCATCTATGATCCGGGTGGGACCATGCTTGGCCAGGGCTTGCAGGCTTGTTTAGACTGACAGAAGTTCCACGTTTGCCTTTTGCCATGGGCTTGGCCAGCACCCTTGGCAAGGTATGCTGCAGGATCACATCTAGTGGTTGTTCTTCAAAACAGACAGGTCAACCAAGGGGGCTAGCGTGGGCAAAAGTGGAGCTGGTCAGGGCGGCTCTCGGCATATATAAACACTAAAAACAACATTAAACACAGTAAAACCCAAGGCAGAGCTTAAAAGGAACACCACCCCCATCCCCAGGCTCCCTCACCAAAGGCCTGGCAGAACAGCCAGGTCTTACTTCATGGTGGTTCTAACTTGGCCCCATCCTCTTTGAATGTCGTAAGGATCACCGAAAGGCAAGGTTCCATCAGAAAAGATGGCGACAGTCCCTTTGCTCCGCACCCCTTCTGACATGGACCCGCCACTCTGAATGAAAGCCCAGGAGGGAGGTAGTAATCCCAGTCAGTAAAGAGAAGGGAGTGT
Source organism: Sphenodon punctatus (assembly GCA_003113815.1). Classification (NCBI taxonomy): domain Eukaryota; kingdom Metazoa; phylum Chordata; class Lepidosauria; order Sphenodontia; family Sphenodontidae; genus Sphenodon; species Sphenodon punctatus. The sequence goes on from QEPC01000564.1 coordinate 3,114,496, forward strand.
CCCTCCTCACTACTGTATTACAGGCAGGAGATGCTTGCAGTGTCACAGGGAACAGATGCACTATGTGAGATGCCTGCACGGCAAGCCTTGGTAGAGTCTTGCAATAGGGAGGCCCATGGCGATTTGCCCCAGGGCACCAAAACATCTGGGGCTGGTCCTGAGCTGCAGCTTTTTTACATAATAAAGTGGGAAAAAAGCAAGGACAAGACACAGCAAAAGGGTACTTTATGTGGGAAACCAAGGAATAACCCGTGTAGCCTGTTGTAGCCTAACGTGGCTGCAACCCAACCAGACCCCAGCCACCATATTCAATGAGATAAAAAGTAAATTAAAATGGCTTTTAAAAAGTGATCAGAATGCATTTTTAAATTAAAATTGGATTTTTATTCAAATCAGTTTCTTTTATGCACATTTTTTTCTAAAGTCTATTTAAAATGAAAATTAAGTTTGTGACAAAAAGTTAATGTCTAAATTTACCTTAATTGATTCAGATTATTTTATTTAAGGAATAATATGCTGATTCAATTCGCATACGGATTCAAACTTTAGCTAGAGAGTAAAGGCTGCTTTTACTGCGCAGGACTGATTGGAGAGTAGACGATATTCTCTGTAGAAAAGGGCAGGATATACATTTTAAATAACGTCCTTCTCTCCCTACCCCAGACATTACAGAAAAATAATGGAAATCCAAAATGCCTAAGTTTTATTTACAATTATAAAGCTGTGGAATATTGTGAACGTTGGGAAGACCAGTAGCATAATTGGGTTTGTTTTTTTAAATAAAGAGTGGACCAATTCTTAGAGGGGAGGTCCCTAAAAGGTTATTAGCTGGTCAAGGAGACCTCTGCCTGTTGAGGCCTGCGAGTGAACAGCAGGAAATGGGTCACTTCGCTGTAAGCCATCCTTCTGAGGTTGGAAGTGGGAGGATAGTTGAGACTAGGGTTTTCCCGCTGCCTCCAGTGACAGGGAAGGAGAAAGGAGAGGACAGGGTGGAGGGGCGTATTTCCTGAGCGAGAGACAGGAGAATGTTTTGGGGGTGGGGACTTTTCATGTGTGAAAGGCATGGGGAGTGGGAGGTTGGAGAAGGGGTGGGATTTTCATCTTTTTTGTCTTGTAGTGGGTTCATTTGTATCTGTATTATTGTTTCCGAATATACTGTACAACTGCCCTGAGTCCTCTGGGGAAAGGGCAGCACAAAAAATCTAATGATAATAATAATAATAATGAGAGAAAAAAATCACTTAGCCTGTAAAATTTGAAAGGCTCTTAACATTTTATAATCTAGGTAATGTAATCTTAGCTGCAAACGGCTTATGGAATGTCAGTTATAGCTAGGTATAGCTGGCCTCCCAAATTACATTGCAACTCTGGCCCCCAAAGAGCGCCCTCGGCTGTGGAATCATGCAGGGCTTGGGAGGGGTCTACAGAGGGATCCCCCTGGATAAAGCTACCGTGGCAGAGTTTTGGCCTTCACCAATGACGGCCCCTGAGGGGGGGTTACGGTTACCTCTGTTTACCCCAAGAGGGAGATCCTAGGCTCACAAAATGTGAGACTGTATAAATAGAAGATTTAAATCTAGCAAAACATCTACTAAGGATGTTAATGACAAGGCAAAAAGCAGGGAAAACATGGGATGAGGCAGAATAATGAAACAAACTACCCTCCAATCATTTTACTCGGCAGTGTACGCGATGCGGAGTTTTGAAAGGTTCAAGGAGTTCTATCAGTCAAGGCCACAGCCTTCCACTGAGGCTTGCGGGTTCCTAAGGCACTGGGTATCCACGTATCCCTGGGCCTGCCTGCCTATCACCCTGCGCACTCTATGTTTGGGGAAAGTGCTCCCCTAGCTTCCACGGGTCTCTTTTCCTCCGACTCAGCTCTGCCAGCCTCTTTTCCCTCAAGAGCCTTGTTTTCCACTGTCCTCCGAGCCAACTGTCAGTCCCAGCTGTTATTCCGAACCTGCCTTTCACCAAGCACCACCAGAAGCCGTCCCCCACACCCTTGGAACTTGGCAGAGCCAGACAGAGAAGCAGCAGCCTTGGTGGTATTAATATCATTTCAATAGAATCTCAGCTAAAAAAAAATAATCATCAAACCCCTCTGTCAATTCACATGATTCATCTCCTATATAAATTCTCGTTAGGAAATCCCTGGTACAGACAGGTTGTTGCTGTAAGCAAGCTTGGCATTTGGGGAGGAAATCAGCAGCCTGAGGCGAAGGGCTCTTTCGTGTCACCACTGGAGAGCAAGGAAGGTGGGGGGGAAAGGGTGCAGTCTGAGCTGGTGACATGCAAAGTTGATTTGCAGAGGTTTGCTTGTCCCATAAAACCCCATCACCCAACCTTCCGTACTCTGCTTCTCCAACCCACCACTCTCAGGCTGTCGTGTGAGAGAGCCCTAAGCGACTTCTACACAAAGTTGTACCAGCTACTACAGGTGGCAGGGAGGAGCACTGAGTATAGCATTCCTGCATGACGTGGAGATTTGGCCTACTGAATCACTTCCCTACATATGTCCCACAGGTTGTGGGGACGTGGCCCGTTCCCGCTCTAGCGAGTTCTGGATTGGACCACGACAACAAAGGGAAGTCCAGATTTCCCATTATGTAAACTCTGTTCTCCATCCTTATCTGCAGTGGAAATAAAGGGTCTCCTCCACTTTTGGAACTTGCTCACCTAAAGTGTATTGGCTTGGAGCAAAACAAGGTTTATTCCTCTGACTAGTACTAGTTTCTAAATAAGAGTGTGCATACAGGTACATGATTTACTAAGTAAAATATATGTATGATCAATCCTTGCGATTAGTAAAATATACAATTACTAATTAGTAAACATTATACAAAACGAATTTCAAGCCTGTTTTAACGTTAGCATGGGTAAAGAAGGGGGCTATTTTAAATACCTCCCAGTGACGCAAGTTTAAGGATATACAATAGAACCAGCTTTCACACTTTCCAATGTTCTCTACTGGAAAACAAGTCTTTCATGCCTCCTTCGTATCTCCCAATTGCAAATATGGCGGGTTTCCATTTGTTTAATGATTATATTCAAGGTACTTTTAAAGAGTAATTGATTATTTTTGGTAACGCAACCTAGCAATTAATAACTCAGCAATGTTCATTGCTGCTGAGCCCATTGCCTGCGTACTGTACAAATGTGTTAGATGACACTGGGGTTTTCCCTTAAGTGCCTTGGTCCCAGCACTTAGAAATGCTTATTTTGTGATCTTAGGTGAAATGCAGTAAGCATCTAAAATAAAAAAAACATGAAGAAAGTTCTGCCCTAAAAACCAAACACAGAACTGCACGTTTTACTGAAACGGCACTTTAGTAATCCGTTAACTAACCTTAGAAGATTTCCTTCGGCTCCTTCTCGTCCAAACCACCACAAGTTTATCTGGCTGCCTGTTGGAGAATGAGGAGAAAAGAAGTACAACAAATGAATTAACACTTTAAAAATTCATACATATTGAATGATCAAACTATCTTGAAATGAAATACAGCATATTTTAAAGAAGGGGGGGGGACCCCTTTTGCAACCTGTGGTTGACTGCCCGCCAAACAGCTCGACGCCCATTCACACTGGCCTGGCAACTGCACTCCACATTGGGTGGCCATGCCTCTCGTTTAAGAGGACGTTTATGACAAATACACGTTGCAGGGCTACATTCGTTCCAATGCAGGCCTGCACCGTGTATTTTTCATAAGTGTCCTCTTTTAAAGGGGAGTTCTGGCCACCCTAGCTTCACAGCCCACCAGCCACCAAACGGCCACAGGGAGCTTCTGGGCTGACAGCCATTGACCCTGCAGAGGCGGCACAGGGGGAATCATGTCACATATGTAGGGGTCATATTCCCCCTNATAATAATAATAATGAGAGAAAAAAATCACTTAGCCTGTAAAATTTGAAAGGCTCTTAACATTTTATAATCTAGGTAATGTAATCTTAGCTGCAAACGGCTTATGGAATGTCAGTTATAGCTAGGTATAGCTGGCCTCCCAAATTACATTGCAACTCTGGCCCCCAAAGAGCGCCCTCGGCTGTGGAATCATGCAGGGCTTGGGAGGGGTCTACAGAGGGATCCCCCTGGATAAAGCTACCGTGGCAGAGTTTTGGCCTTCACCAATGACGGCCCCTGAGGGGGGGTTACGGTTACCTCTGTTTACCCCAAGAGGGAGATCCTAGGCTCACAAAATGTGAGACTGTATAAATAGAAGATTTAAATCTAGCAAAACATCTACTAAGGATGTTAATGACAAGGCAAAAAGCAGGGAAAACATGGGATGAGGCAGAATAATGAAACAAACTACCCTCCAATCAATTTACTCGGCAGTGTACGCGATGCGGAGTTTTGAAAGGTTCAAGGAGTTCTATCAGTCAAGGCCACAGCCTTCCACTGAGGCTTGCGGGTTCCTAAGGCACTGGGTATCCACGTATCCCTGGGCCTGCCTGCCTATCACCCTGCGCACTCTATGTTTGGGGAAAGTGCTCCCCTAGCTTCCACGGGTCTCTTTTCCTCCGACTCAGCTCTGCCAGCCTCTTTTCCCTCAAGAGCCTTGTTTTCCACTGTCCTCCGAGCCAACTGTCAGTCCCAGCTGTTATTCCGAACCTGCCTTTCACCAAGCACCACCAGAAGCCGTCCCCCACACCCTTGGAACTTGGCAGAGCCAGACAGAGAAGCAGCAGCCTTGGTGGTATTAATATCATTTCAATAGAATCTCAGCTAAAAAAAAATAATAATCAAACCCCTCTGTCAATTCACATGATTCATCTCCTATATAAATTCTCGTTAGGAAATCCCTGGTACAGACAGGTTGTTGCTGTAAGCAAGCTTGGCATTTGGGGAGGAAATCAGCAGCCTGAGGCGAAGGGCTCTTTCGTGTCACCACTGGAGAGCAAGGAAGGTGGGGGGGAAAGGGTGCAGTCTGAGCTGGTGACATGCAAAGTTGATTTGCAGAGGTTTGCTTGTCCCATAAAACCCCATCACCCAACCTTCCGTACTCTGCTTCTCCAACCCACCACTCTCAGGCTGTCGTGTGAGAGAGCCCTAAGCGACTTCTACACAAAGTTGTACCAGCTACTACAGGTGGCAGGGAGGAGCACTGAGTATAGCATTCCTGCATGACGTGGAGATTTGGCCTACTGAATCACTTCCCTACATATGTCCCACAGGTTGTGGGGACGTGGCCCGTTCCCGCTCTAGCGAGTTCTGGATTGGACCACGACAACAAAGGGAAGTCCAGATTTCCCATTATGTAAACTCTGTTCTCCATCCTTATCTGCAGTGGAAATAAAGGGTCTCCTCCACTTTTGGAACTTGCTCACCTAAAGTGTATTGGCTTGGAGCAAAACAAGGTTTATTCCTCTGACTAGTACTAGTTTCTAAATAAGAGTGTGCATACAGGTACATGATTTACTAAGTAAAATATATGTATGATCAATCCTTGCGATTAGTAAAATATACAATTACTAATTAGTAAACATTATACAAAACGAATTTCAAGCCTGTTTTAACGTTAGCATGGGTAAAGAAGGGGGCTATTTTAAATACCTCCCAGTGACGCAAGTTTAAGGATATACAATAGAACCAGCTTTCACACTTTCCAATGTTCTCTACTGGAAAACAAGTCTTTCATGCCTCCTTCGTATCTCCCAATTGCAAATATGGCGGGTTTCCATTTGTTTAATGATTATATTCAAGGTACTTTTAAAGAGTAATTGATTATTTTTGGTAACGCAACCTAGCAATTAATAACTCAGCAATGTTCATTGCTGCTGAGCCCATTGCCTGCGTACTGTACAAATGTGTTAGATGACACTGGGGTTTTCCCTTAAGTGCCTTGGTCCCAGCACTTAGAAATGCTTATTTTGTGATCTTAGGTGAAATGCAGTAAGCATCTAAAATAAAAAAAACATGAAGAAAGTTCTGCCCTAAAAACCAAACACAGAACTGCACGTTTTACTGAAACGGCACTTTAGTAATCCGTTAACTAACCTTAGAAGATTTCCTTCGGCTCCTTCTCGTCCAAACCACCACAAGTTTATCTGGCTGCCTGTTGGAGAATGAGGAGAAAAGAAGTACAACAAATGAATTAACACTTTAAAAATTCATACATATTGAATGATCAAACTATCTTGAAATGAAATACAGCATATTTTAAAGAAGGGGGGGGGACCCCTTTTGCAACCTGTGGTTGACTGCCCGCCAAACAGCTCGACGCCCATTCACACTGGCCTGGCAACTGCACTCCACATTGGGTGGCCATGCCTCTCGTTTAAGAGGACGTTTATGACAAATACACGTTGCAGGGCTACATTCGTTCCAATGCAGGCCTGCACCGTGTATTTTTCATAAGTGTCCTCTTTTAAAGGGGAGTTCTGGCCACCCTAGCTTCACAGCCCACCAGCCACCAAACGGCCACAGGGAGCTTCTGGGCTGACAGCCATTGACCCTGCAGAGGCGGCACAGGGGGAATCATGTCACATATGTAGGGGTCATATTCCCCCTTCCCTCCCTACAGGGCACTCTGGTCTGCAAAGCCCCCCTTGGAGGGGAGGGAGAAGATTGTCCACCCCAGTTTTAAAGGTTGTGCATGTCATTACTATTTTATTATTTATTAATTATTTATACAGCCCCAAGAATGTGTCTAGTGCGCGATAGAGCTGAAACGCTTATCTGCGGATATTCGGTATCCAGTCAGATCCATGCTATCTGACCCAGTCCAGCGAGGTCCGCATACCAAGTGATATCCATTTATTGTTCTGCAGATTAACTGCTTAGCCATTTTAATGATTTACTGCATAATACTGGAGTAGGCTGTTGCAATGTATTGCCATTTGCCCATAATTCCTTTCCCGTTTACCCCTTTCCCACCTTTGGACCTGGTTTCAGACAACAGTAACATTTGGTTTCAACGTAACTGGTTAACTATAATATTACTATTTGTTTATTTGGTTTATTGCTTAGCCGCTCAGTAATTGGTTAACAGTTAGTTAACAGCCAAACAATATGGAATTACAAATATTTTTATTTATTCCTTTATCTTTAGATTTCTTGGCCGCCCCCTCCTGCTGCAGCAACTTACAACATGCTTAAAATATAAAAATACAAATTCACAACAACGATAAAACACTATAAAATTAACATTTAAGAATTAATAAGTAACCCCAAGTGAGCAAAAACCTCCCCTCCTCACCCATCTCCCTCGCCGAAAGCCTGGCAGAACAGCCAGGTCTTACACTGCCTGAGGAAAGAGGGAAGATCTGGGGCCAGGCAGACCTCCATCAGGAGCGAGTTCCACAGCCACGGTGCGGCCACCGAAAATACCCTCCTCATCGTCACTACCCGAGATACCCGGGGGACTCCAAGGGAGGCGACACCGGCGGACAGCAGGGGCCAATCCATGGCCTGGGGGGTGAGGCGATCCTGCAGATAAGCGGGACCCAGGCCGTTGAGGGATTTGTAGGTCAAAGGCTGGGCCAGCAGAGGCCAATAGCATTCCAGGCACAATTCAAGGGGCTAGTTTTGACCTATAAAGCTCTCAATGGCCTGGGCCCTACTTATCGAAAGAATTGATAATCCCCAGCCTCTAAGGTTGTCCAAGAGAACTCTCCTGAAAATTCCATCATTGACTCAGAGACACAGAGTGCTTGGTGACTCTTCCATGGCTTTGGAGGTTCACTTAAGACCCTGGTCTGAGCATCTTCCAAAGGCAGTGTAAGACCTATTTATTTGGCCAAGCATTAAGCACGCAGGATTAGGGAAGAAAATTTATGAGCTTATGTAGTTTGGGGTTTACCTTTGTATTTTTTATATATGGGTGTTGTTTTTTTTATCATATTAAGCGCTCTGAGTCTTCAGGGATAGGACGGGATAAAAATTTAAATAAATGAACTGCTTCAGGAACCTGAGGCCCAGGGGGCAAATGTGGTCCACAGCTAGTTTTTATTTGGCCACTTTCTAGCTCCTGGATCCAGTTCCTACCTCCAACCCCTGAAAGAAACAGGGTAAGCAGAAACGAGAGCATGCGCAAGGACAGAGAACAGATCCATGATCCGGACCCTCCCCGTTCATGAGCACATCCTTAAAACGCTCCCGCCCTCAATTTCTATGTGGCTCTTGGAGCTTGTACTATTTTTCAACATGTCCCCTGGGAGGGGAAAAGTTCCGGACCCTGTTTTAGAGGATGATATTGTTGCTCAGGCTCTTGAGTAGATAGGTTCAGGCTTGAGGCCTGGGTAGTTATTCATACACATATACTACCCATATATAGACTGATGTGTTACATATATAACCATACAGAGAGTGGTGTATTAATGTTAGTTGCTTGATAAGAGAATGATTTGCTTTAAAATAGGCGTTTTATTAGAAGCATGAAGTAGAAAGGTATTTAGTTTGTTGAAGTGTGTTGGGGTTACAGCATGTTGAAATGTAGAAAAACAGCAAGTAAGAGGGTTGCAAAAGATGGCAATAGATTGAGAAAGGGATGGAAATGTTAGAGGTTGGAAAAAGTTGAGTAATAAAATTAGGGAATGGTACCACTTGGCATGATAAACAGGGTAAGCAAAGATAGGGTGACCTGGACCACCACCTTAAAAGGTCTTGTTTTGGAACAGTATACTGCGGTAGCAAAACCAATATACCACAAAAGTTTAGTATGTACATCAATTGAATTTAGCCTTTTTATTTCATTGGGGCAGGTAATATTCTGGGCGGATATGGGAGGAGACTAGAAACGTTTAAAAGCCCTAGGTTGAATAGAGGAGACCACTTCTTTCCTTCTTTTCGCTTTACTTTCCTCCTTCCATCTTGTATGGACCTGATCAACCTAGTCAACTACTATATCCATTCAGGAGCTGGTCTCCCTGTATGGAGGGTAAATATAACTTAGCTTATTAAGGAATGAACAGAAGGCCAAGTGTAATTTTTAGATCAGTAACAGGTAACTTTCATGAATATTGGCAGCAATTGTACAAAAGATAATTGTAAGATTATATGTTCTAATTGCTTGTGTATCTGTAATTGTAATACACATTTACGGAGTTGAATATTCGTGAGTATCAAATAAAGTCCCCACAAGAAATAAAGCATCTGAATATTCTTCAGCATTGTCCAATGTTTCTATTAAATAAGTTGTCCAACAGGAGAACCCATTAATAATTCATTGATAAAGTTTCAAATATTCTAAATCTAAAATTAAGCCTCCAGAATAATTGATCAATAGTTCTGTTGGTAACAATGGTCAGTTTCAGAAAGCCTACCACCACCACAACTCGTACAAAATGTTACTGTTGGTGGCAATCTGGACACACAAGTCAGAGAATGAAATGACATGAAGACTGAACTGCCCTCCCATTTCAGGTAATCAGGTGTGAAGTACACGGGTGGAACAAGTGTATAGGAACGTTACCCTTTTACCGCACAGGCTGTACTTGCTTTGTAAGTAACTAGTGTACTTGGATTGTGATCCACAAACCAGTTGCCATAGGGCTTCAAATGGGGCTATGCAGGAGAAAGTGGTTTGTGGATCATGGCCTCCCATCTCTAAGGTTTTTAATCTACAAGAGGGATTGGCATCCAAGCTGTACAAGTCACAAAAAAGGTCACCCACCCGCCGGCCCATGGAGCACCAGGTAGTGGCAGGAAACGTAATGGAACAAGAGATGTAAAAATAGCTAAGACCTTTGAGAGGCAGTTCCATCTAATTACACCCACCCCCCTAATCCCAAAACAGCCACATGCTCCTCACTGTAGGCCTGCATAAAGATACATTCTCATGCTTCTTGGCCACAAAACCCTACACATCTTTTTTGACCCCTGAACATTTTTACCTAACAGCAGCTTTGCAAATACAGTCAAATAGCAGTGATTTTGTCACAAGTTTCACACTACCTGCCTTACAAAGAAGAAAAGAATCTAGTAAAACTATGAGAATTAAGGATTTGGGTTGGGTTTTTGGTTTAAGAAAGGACATTTCTAGCCTTACGGATGGTAAGAGCAGTTTGATCATGACACAAGCGTACCTCAAAAGAGAAACCCCAAAATGTATAACCATCTCATGATTTGGGCAGCCTTGCTTGACAATGTTAGAATATCTTAAATTGGCAATACTTTAAATGGTACCTTTCTCATCAGTACATGGCACAGAAACATATTTCTGTCAATACATTTCTAGTGAACCTTTGGCCTAAAAAGGAATGCCAACCCAAAATTAGCATTTTCCTGACAAACGCTAAACCCTGATAACAGCTCAGTGTTAACAGTGAAATCTGAATGTTAAGAAACAATGACTAATAATTCAAGTTTGCACAGAAGTGATATCTTCTGCTTCAAATCCTCTCTCCCTCCCCCCGGCCATAAATCCAGTTTCCCGTTAACCAGTAATAAAAACAAGCAAAGCCCGTAGAAAACCATCAGCTGCAAGATTAAGAAGCCATCTTAATTAAGGAGCATATTTGGTAAACTATGAGAACACTGTTCCAGCTAACTGGATAAAATACACTGTTACAAGCTGAACAAACAACAATTTAACAACACTGTAAACTATAAAACAATACTAATTTCCTGTAGTGCACGAGCTGCTGCTGCCAATCATCTAAAGACCATTTGTTATTAAAGGAACTAAGTAAGCAGTCTTTGCCTACTAAGTGCAATTTAAAAGCAGGGTCAATATATTCCAATCAAAATACATCACTTAAGCAACCATAACACACTGGAAATTGTTTTTTTGGTGAGGACTGGAATAGAACATGGATTCAGTGGAATACAAAAATATTTCAGCCTCGGAGGTTAAACTGATTAAGGACGCCACACCGATCAGCAGGTGCTAAACATTACCTACCATATTAGAACGTTTAGGTGGTCAGCATGAGATGAATTTCACACATATCTCATGTCCCCTTCACCATAGAAAATATATTCACATAACCTGAACATGGCCAACTCTCTAACTATGAATGTGAACAACGTGGCAACCCCACCCCACCCCTCACGGGTGGATACGGTCATGTTTGCTAGGTAGGATTTTAGTGGCTTACATAGCTGCTATTGGTTCTCAATTCACAGTATAAGCCCAAACACGGGCCCATCGTGAGTGCAGGGCACTTGCACCTAGTTGGGATGACGTGTTAGGGTATCTCACCAAAATTACGTGCAAGCAGGGAAGAGGAGGTTGGAAGCTATGGAGGGGAGTGGACCAGGAGTCCTCCCCCTGCCTCCCCCCATAGCTTCTAACCAAAGTGGTAAGACAGAACTTACCCAGGGAAGCTCGCGTAGGAGAAGTTCCCGAGTCGGTTTCCTGCTACTACTACGTCAGGTGGCGGCAGCAGAAGCACACCCTCCCCCTGCCGTAGCTCAGTGCGTAGCAACTGGATACCAGGAATGGGCACCCAGGAGGGAGCTGCAGATCCAAATCGATCTTTATGGATCCATAATTAAATCTGGAATATTATAGATCCGTAATTAAATCAATTTAAATGATTTTTTTTAAAAAAATTAAAATAACCAGGCATGTGCAAAACAGCTGCTAGAACCTTCTGCACATGGGCAGCTTTCTCTAAATGGCAGCAGCAGCAGCGTCGTCACCGTTTAGCTAGTCTGCGCATGTGCAAAATTACCACCGCGCATGTAGACTGGCTGCCCTTTTCCAAAACAGCAGCAACGCTGCGGTCACCATTTTGAAAAGAGCTGTACGTGCACAGAACGATCCAGCAGCCATTTTGTGCATGCAGACTTGGTTTTGATTTTAAATTTGATTTTGAACCGCAGCACACCTATTGAGATTCAGCACGGATTGATACGGATTAATCCATAACTGCCTGTTACAAGCGGGTTAATCCAAATCCGTGACGCCCATCCCTACTGGATACCCACTGAGCCGTTTCATCTTGTATCTGACGCAAAGAAATCAGTAGCTAGCGTAGCGTCAGGTTGGTGTCCACCCTACGAGGTAGCAGCTGTAATACACCTACTTCTGCTGGCTGCTAACACTAGTACACTGCAGGAAGCATGGCGGCAGAATTAAGGCTGCTTTAACTGGGAGCAGGTTTCCTCCCATTATGCTTGCAATACCTGGGTGGAATTTTAAGGGGGGGGGTGGGGTGTATATATAATGTGGCAGTAAGGGAAACAAGTAACTTGTAGGTGACTTCAGATGAATGTAGAAACCTTTGTTTCCATTCTTGTTAGGCATTGTAGAAAGTCTATGGGCTGCACCATAATCTTAACTCAAGTTCTACGCCGATTTCTTGTTAGTTAAAGCAGTAAAGAAGATATTCCAAGACCTGGAACGGCTGGGCTGTCCAACCCGATTTTAGACAGAAATTTCCACTGGTTGAAATGGAGGCTGAGCAAGATTCAAGGTCTTTTGTGGAGTGGGTCAGTCATTCCCAGGAACTACCCAATACGGAACTCTCCATATATCAGCTGTGAACAAGTCACAGAAGGTTTAATCCTTCCGGTTAGGATGCCTTGGAAATCTTTGTCAACCCAACAACGTTATTGAACTGTGGAAGATACACAGTACGGATAGTTGAAAAATGTATATATAAGAACAAGGAACTGTAAGAGTTTAACAGGTTGGCCCGGATGCTAAGAAGTTTTCTATGCATATACGTTGGGTAGTTCCACTCAACTCACGTTTTTGCAGAATGAGGACCTTCGATTTTAAGAGAAAGATGAGAGAAACATCAAATAATGTTTGATGTAAACTAGGCAAGACTTTAAAATCACATAGCAACATTTTAAAATTCTTCCATTAATACATGCTATATTTTTGGATAGAGAAGTAAAAAAGCCTCTGTATTAATTTTGGCATCCAAGTGCATCACTTTTTAAAAATAAACTGTGTTTGATTTGGGCTGAATTAATTATTACAGCATGCTAGATTGCTATTGTGAAGCAAGAATAAAAGAGTATAATTAACCGGAGTAGCAGCCGTGTTAGCACAATAGCAGGCAGATGCACCTATTGAAGGATAAAAATAATTACTTGAGGAGTGAAGTGAAAGTACTTCTGTGATAAGCATTTGATTTGGTGCCTTTTGTTCACGGCTATACTCTGCATCCCAGCATAGCATGCTGGGTTTTCACCGAGAATCCTTGCTCCTCAGTCCCGGAATATTGGCAAGTTCCTTTTAATGGTCTCTTAAAAAATAAACGTAAGATCACTAGTTTGAGGGCAAACATCACTTTTCATCATCTTAAAGACACTATTTTTGTAAGGGAGAAAATCTCTAGGTAAACACTCTACTCCCAAACTTCAGAGTAGTCAAGGTGCGCCCCCTATGCTTAGTAAAGCAGAAGCCTTTTCTGTCGGGCCACCCTGTAATAGAATGGTCTGAGTATTTTCTACAACATGAGTAAGTGGCTGCAGGGTGGGGACCCTGGAATAGTTCGTTCCTTCCAGCTAGAGCAGGTTCCTGGCCAGCTGAGAAATAGTCGTAGTGAATAGAAACTTAAGTAGAGTTTTTATTCACTTCAGGAGAGAGCCATCAGAGACAGGAAAAGCTAGGAGCCTTGCCACTGGAGCTTGCTTTTCAATTCCTCAGGGAGAAGCCAAGAAAACCTGGTGTTTGTCCCAAATCCTGCATCATCAAGGATCAAGCTGAAGCAGTTTGGCCAAGAGAGTCAGGCCAGAGATCTGGGCTGGGAGAGGTCAGAGACAGCCTGGAAGAACGCTAGATCTTAGGGCAGAGCTGGCACGAAAAGGTAAGGTTCCTAATCAAAAGTCTCTGGAAAGCATGAACTGGCATTATTCCGGCTTGCACTGAATCAAGGAGTTAGCAGTAGATGTGGTCAAAGGAAGTCTGTACTGTGAATACAAAAAGACAGGCAAGACTTTGTTGGACTTGCAGCCCAGGCAGATCATTTTGTAACACATCCCTGGTAGGAGACGGATGGAATTAGAAGTCATCTATCTACACGAGGAACCTGACGTTTTGAAAATCGGTGGTGATTTGGTCTAATTGCCCCCAAACCTGCCATCCTCCTCCACCCAGGTCAGAAAAAACAGAGGCAAGGTCCCTTGTCGTCTTCTTGGTGGTGCTCCTCGCCTGTCCCCATTCCATTATTAGGATCGTTATTTATTTATATATATAGCACCAGCAATGTGTCAGTTGCTAACAGTTGTGATTACAATGTCCCTGTCCCGAGAGCGAGGGAGACAGCGATACATTCACAAAGCTGCCAAGTTGCAGGGGATCCTGAAGGATGAGACAGTAGAAGAAACATTAATGAGCAACCTATGAGGGTGAGGAGTTGGAGGAAGGTAGGTTTTGAAGGTCGGAGGGAAGGAGCAGAGAGCGTGAGCACCTTCAGGCGCTGGTATGCATGCAATGGATGGGGTGATGGGTGCTGTTCTCTCTGCTCACTACAGGAGAGTAAATTATACACGATCCACACGTGATATTTCATAAGGGAAGAACATGTGGGAGAGGATAGGGCACAAAAGAGCAAGGATGACAACTCAAACCAGAGGTCTCCGCAACACTAAAATGTTTCCCTTCGACTCTCCCATCACTTCTTCCACTGTAAACTGACAGCAGGACCAATCATTCTGGTGCACTGCTGCCGTTCTAAGTAAATGTGCAACACATTGGGCCTGAAATGATGGCAGCTTCTGGCATCCTTGTCTCCATGAGCCTTCTCACTTGCACCTGTGTACTTGACAGCATCGTGACCAAGACATTTGACTGCATCCCTGAAGGCCATGGGTTCAAGTCCTGCTTGGTCTCTCACTAGACGAGTCCTCCTAGCTGTGTGAATGGGTACCTGATCCGATGTTGTGCCAGCCACATCATTCCCTTCTGCACTGTAGGTCACAGAAAATGGTAAAAAGTAACCACACTAGCCAAATGGGCTGCATGTTTGGGGACAGACGTGGACTAGTATCTATAGTGGGAAATGTTAAGGAGAAAGTTAGGTTTGGTACAGACTGGGCCTGCGTAGAACTACAACAGGTTTAGGGAGGGTCACAGGTCTCTTTACTGATGGGAGCTTCAAATAAAGTGCTGGAGTCTGCTGTGGTTTTAACCAGCATGTTGTCCAGACCTGTTATGGGCAAGTCAGATGAGGCAGTATGGAGAATACCAACTGTAATGCACTACTGCAAAAGAAGAGACAAATATTTAGAAAAAACAAACCGAGGAAACGAGCAGCCAATGGGAGGTATGGCCTGGCATCCTTCCACTCCCCACAACGGAATCATTATTTATAGGCAGAGCCCCGTGGATTCCGCATTTCCCCCACTGGCAGTAATGGCAGAAATGTCATCACACACACTTAGCTTGCATCATCTCAAGATTTTTGTCTGTCTAAGCCTCTGGGTCAAATCTAAAGAATCCAGGCTTTCAATCCTGTATTTTTGTGGACTCACTGTTATTACTGCAAACTAGTCTTGAAAATTTAGCATGAAAATTTCCCAGCTGAGCTGCAGTACACACTTGCCTGCCCATTAGTAGGGTGAGTCACAATGGAAAGAATATTTTACTACCCATTCAGAAAAAAAGAAAAAAAAAGAAAAGAGAGCTAAAGGCAGATGCTGGTTAAGAACAATTTCCCAATGCTACTGCAAACAGCATTTACTAAGAGCTTGGCAGAGATCCCATGCACAGCAAGGTTAGAAGATCAGTTTTAAAAGCTACAGGAGATCGGTTTTGACTTCCAAGTAACACCTGAGATTACTTAACCTGGAAAAGATTCGAGGAAAAAGGGTTTTGTTGTCCCCCCTCCTCCTGGGTTAGTTAATGTATTCAGTGGCACTTTGTTGTTAATTCCACTGTTTTTCCTGTAGAGTTAGTTCCGATCATGGTTCTATTGAAGTTAATATTGAAACTACCACTGGCACGGGAGTCTCAGGTGCAGTGCCTTATTACTTCGTGTCATGGTAGTGGCCGGAGGCTCCTATGACAACTGGGACCCATTTGTATACAGCACAGTACAAACAAGTTGTAGGCGGTCTGATCTTCCCCTGAAAAACCTGCAGTTCAGATCAGGACAAAATGCAGACAGATGAGGAGTGAGGAATAGAAAACACAGAGAAGATAGCAATATTACCAGTCACAAACGTCCAAAAATCAGGAAAAAAATTATATATTGCACACACATGCATAATTTGGGTTCTTTTAAGTTGGCCTTCTAATAATAATAATAATATTTATTATTATTTGTATATAGTGCCCCCCTACCGTGGCACTCAGAGCACTTCTCAAAGAACTAATGAACAACTCTTCATCCCCAACAACCCTGTGAGGTAGGTTAGGCGGAGAGAATATTGTGACTGGCCCAAGCTCACCCAGTATCAGGTTTCTGGCTAAGGCAAGACTTGGACCAGGGTTCACCCTACCTCCTGGGCCAAGTACTGCGCACTTAGCTATTACACCACACTGACTCGCTAATTAGATTCCAGTTTGAATCTTTTAGCTGCACTTGTTTTGCCATCATCGAACACTTTTCTTCTGGAACCACAAAGGTTAGAAATTAAGCTCTCATTAAAAACCAAAGAAAACCAAACAAACATGAAGTTGTTGACGCTAGGGCAGGGATCGGGAATTTCCTGCTCGCCTCCACATGACACTGCGGGGTAGAACAGTCTGCAAAGGGGGGGGGGGGATTGGAAGAGGGGTGAGCATGACCCCCCTCCCCATGCCACTGCCCTTGAGGCTCTCCGTAGCCAGCAGGGCAGTCCAAGAAACAGCTGCCAAGATGGTTAGAATGGGGCTGTAAGGCAGCCAGCAAAGGCCATTTGGTGGCTGGCCACAAGACGTTTCTCACCCCTACTGTAGGGACAGTAGCCACTTACTCCAGATTAGCCCCATTGAAGCCCTGTGGCTAGAAAACGTGGGTTTCAATGGGGTTACTCTGGAGTAAGTGGCTTGTGGAACACTGCATGTTTTGAGGCTTCAAAGAACTCCAAAAAATGAGAGATCCATCCAAATATCCACCCCACCTGTTCCTGTCCCTCCCTGCCTTCCTCCACATCCCCTTTCTACTCCTCCCAATCCTTCCTGCCATCCACCCAACCGCCATTTTAACCTCCCTCCACCTACCTTCCGTCTACCAACTTCTACTCCTCCTCCCGCAACCACTCCCTCCTGCTTGCTTCCGTTCTTCCCCGCCTCATCTCCCATCCACCCCCACCGCCCCACCTCATTTCTACCCGTTCCTGGCTTCTCTTCCTTCCACCCCACCATTTCTACTCCCTCTGGGCTTCCCTTCCATTTCCTCCATCTCCCCCCCCCACCTTCCCTTACCCTTTAAAAAATCACTTATAAAACACTTTAAATAACTACATGCTTGGCATTTATCTTCATGGATTATTTTTTTTTTAAAGCTGCTTTACATTAGTACTTTGATATTTTTGTGAGATGGGGCATTTCAAAATCCCTGCCTGGCAATTCCCTCATTTTGTGCTCTCCACACCCTCCCTCTCCCCCAGAGATTATAAAGAAGGGCTCATACTTTTGCTCAAGATGGACATGACTAAATCAGAGCCTGCTAGTGTAGCCTGAGCTGGCACAAGATTTCTACTTCATGGTTTATGGATGCTGTGTTCTATATCGTTAGGACATGGTTGCTGCTTTTTACTGTACACTTTTTTAGCCAATCCCCCGTTTAATCCATGTAGAAGCATTGTACATGCTGCTCAACTGCTTGAACCACCTAGAATTTGTTTTGCCCCTGCTTCCACCTACTCAGTGCTAAAGAGCTGGGAAGAAGACTTACGTTCCTTTATGCAGGTTGTTCTCAGCATCTGACCTTAAGCAGGCCAGGCTGAGTAGCAGGGTGGTGTCAGAACTAGCCTCACTTCCTGCACCAGAAAGATTTGCACATGTACGGCAGGAGAATAGGCTGAGATGAGGGTAGCCGGGAAGAGCACACACTGCTCCAGGCCCCTCCTCCCATCAGCTGTTTGTCAGGACACCTGGGGAGAGATTACGGGAAATTTAAAATGCAGATACCAAGATTTAAAGTCTCTATATCAAGGTTTTACTAATCCAGGAGTTTTCCCAGACAGACGCACGAGAGGCATTTACACAAACCGGTAAATGCCGCATTTACTGGGAAACTCAACAGATCTGCCTCTCATGTAAAAGCCACCAACCATCTCCCTAATATGCGGATGTTTAGATCACCATTTCGTCTATCAAAGGGCTATTCTAGAAAACAAATGCAAAGCTCTCTCTTCTCTCCTTCCTATCAGGAACCTCTGCACTATGGCCAGCAATGCTCAGAGGAAGTTCGGAATAGCACAGTGTCCTAAATGTTAAGTTCTTTGTTTATAATGCAGACAGAATTAGCCAGTGTTTATTAGAACTCAGTCATCTATCAAACCCTCTGCATGAAGATCACACACTTCTTTTATTGGCTGAAACTCTAGAGTGACCTTGCCTGGTTTAAAAAAAAGAATAAAGCAAAGACACTCATCATTTTATAAGTACAGTCAGGCCTGCTAGATCAGTGTACTCTTTTTCTGTAGGGCGGCTTGTGCACTGCTGATGAGAGTTTTCTTAAGCCAAATAAAGATGAAGTTTGCAGAATGAGTTGAATTAAACAAAGCCTGCGTCAATTCATTGTTCAGAACGGGCAGTAAGAACGGACTCAGCTGCTCATTTTTTACAGAGCTACTGTAGCACCAGATCTTGAGTAACACACACTTGACAGTATTGTCTAGTGAAGCTTTGTTAAATTCTGATAGACGGGATTTTATATTATGAAATACAGAAACTTAACTTTGCCTTAAAATCTCCCCCCCCATGTCACATTTCCAATAAAATTGTCAGGAAATATAGTCGTATGTGGACATGAATATAGATTGCATATCCAGACTGCTTAGCTTGCACACTATATTTTAAGAACATCCTTCTGCTTCCCTATGGTACGTAGAAATCTCACCTGTGTAATCCATCTAGGATTTTTATCACTTGAAGTACTATTGCCTGACAAGGAACTGGACAAGTGACCTTTGGGGGCTGTATTATCGGTAGACAAACTTTGGGGCCTTTGGGGGCTGTATTATCGGTAGACAAACTTACTACTTGTAGGCACGAGGAATTATCTTGCAATTGAAATTTTACAGTAGGCTACAACAGAACAGAGCTTTTTGATTACAACTTTATTTTTTTGCAGCAGAACTTTTTTCAGCTCTACATTTTAATAGCAATTAACCAGATTAGAAAGTTTATTTTGGGGAGTAACTATAGTGCTCATAAATACAAACCTAGCAATGACTAACCATGCCGTGTGCTAGTGTGCAAGATTAGTCACAGTCTGACAGAGCAACTCAGCTTTGGCCTGCAGCAACCTCCTTAATTCCAACCCTACTTCTCTTGGGCATTACACTGCTGACTGCAAGGAGAACAAATGGGGACAAAACTTTCACTTCAGGCCTCATCTTGGATTTGAAACCAGCTCTTGTGAGGTGAAGCGTTAGTGCATTAACCCGCTGTGCCAGCTACTTCCCTCCTCCCCACAGCCAAAGAAACTTCTCTTTCCATGTTCGTTGGGAGACCACACAAAGAAGGCTGAACTCTAATCTGGCACTAAAGGGGGAATGGTTTTACTAGCTTGGAATTGGAAGACAGGACCTCCCAACTAATTCCTGCTCCTCTAATGACTCACTTGTGGGCCTTCAGCAAGTTGAACACACTCAGGTGTGTCCAAACTGCTGAGCGGTTACTTGCTTTCACCTGTATCCTCTTCTCCCTCAGTGGTCTACCTGCTTGCAACCTAAACGTAGTATTTCTCTACCTGTGCTGTGAGCATTAGTAAATATCAGTGCATTTAAATGACATGTGGGAAATGCAAGGCAGCGTTCTAATAAAAAGTGACAAAAGGAGGAACTTAATTATGCATGGGGAGCAGAAAATCCAGTATAACGCTCCCTGACTAAAGTCCTTCTGCTGTTTGGCAGAGGAAGAAAGGACTGTGATGTCATTTTCAAAAGTCTGTTTTCTATTATTCCAACTCCAGCAATCAAAAATAAACATTCATTAGCCAATTTGTTTGTGTTCTAGATAAAGGAGAAGGGATTTTCTTGCAGAACTCCGGTAATTTCATCACATGCTGAGATTGAGGAGACTGTTCCATTTTGTAAATGTGTATACACAAACGCTATATGGATAACTGATCCTTTTCATTGTTTTATGTAATAAAAAAAACAAATATCCTTGAATGTGACTAGAGTTGAAAGAAAGTTTTCCAGCCCTCGAGTCCTCATCCCCTAGCAGTCACCTAACCTAAGGGTGCACTCCGGCGAACAGATTAAAACGGACGTTCGTAAATTGCTTTTATTAAACTAAAGTAACTACTCCACTTCTGAAGCATTCAAACAGCTCAGCTGAAGTAACTTATTCCCCAGCAGCGCCATTGCTGCAGCAGCAGAACCGCCTGGTGTGGGGAGGGACAGGACAGCTTGAGCAGACAGCACAAGCAGTAATGTCAGGCAGAAAACTTTCTGGAAAACTTACCGCTTCTAAAAATGCATGGTTTCATCAAATTAATTAGTAACTTAATGAATGGATTGGATACCAATACCTAATTCCAATAAAAATAATTTCCAAGTGAAGCTTTGAATCGGTTTGAACATTTAAGCCACATTAAGTGCACTTTATTAAAAATTTGTCCTATTTTATTTCAGTTCTACTACTTCCATTTGACATTTATTAACACAAAATTAACAGTGTAATTTTGAGTTCTGTTTACTACGTCAAAGTCAAACATGCTAAATCACATTCCAATTGTTTTAGGGCATTGGAAAAATTTTCAGAAAATTTGCATTGAAAAGTTTTCCAATTTAAAACTTTCTAGAAAACCCACATTTCCTGTGCAGAGGAAGAGCTGGGATCGAGCACTGTCTCCCTCACATCAAGAAGGTCACACAAACAATCAAATCTATTTAAAACCAAAGGAGCAGTATGTCCTCCTGAGTTTTGAGGAGGACAGACTCCTTTTCCTCCCTCCTCCTGAATGCCATCAGCTCAAAGCACGGATTGTGTGGATGGTATCACAGTTAAGTAGAGTTAAGGCTTAATTAAGTCGTGGCCTAAATTTCTCCGATTCCAGTGTGATTGAGGGTGGGAGACCCTAGCCTAGCGTCTCTCTGTAAACCACCATTTCCCTTTTATAGCACATACTTCTTAGATGGGAGAAGAGGAGCTAAATGGAAGTATATGAAGCAAGAGGAAATCTGTTTGTTTTTTTTACCAAACATATCCAGCAAAAAGCTTAGATTGAAAGATTCTCAGTGTCATAAGAGTATGAATGGACTATATGCAGGAAATTAATAGCAGTTGCATTGATAAATGCGGCGGGCGGGGGGGGGATCCTTTGCTGGAAGTCAAGCCTGCTTTCAAGCACAATTCAAAAGCCCCAAACAGGAGAAATAAAGTTTAATAAAGCCCTAACAGTATTGCAGTAAGAGGTTAAGGAGAAGACTTCCTCCATTTCTTACCACCTTCACCCTACCAGCAATGCTGCCTACACCACATTCCAACACACCCCATAAAGCTTTTACTTCCATCTTGAACCGATACCATACCCCAGGTAATCAAGCTCACATGCCAATCGGAAAACCTTTAACAGCAACCATAGCAATATAAAACCAGCATACCTTCCCAAACACATGCAATGGGTAATAATCACTCGCATCGACGTGTTGGCACAACAGAGTGCCAGGTTGCCATTCACATTTTGTATAAGAGTGGGAGCAGGGTGAAGCTGGGGTCAGCGCATGAAGTTTCAGATCCAACTCCAGGAACCAATTTTTTTAAAAAAAGATTCAGTTGTTTGTTCCTGATCAGCATCAGAAAGCTCAAAAAAGGTCTGTCTTGACTCTTCCACTCAATAGATTTAGGCACTCCCTCATATCAATATCAAGTAGTAGTACTGTACACCTGCTTCATTAAAACAAAACATCCTCCACAGTCAAGTGTTGGTATTCAAAGTCATTTTCTCCCCCTGTTTCCAGGTATTGGGGGATGGTGGCTAAAGGTGTGACAGGAAGAGGGAAACTTGGGCTTCATCTCTGCTCTCCAAGAAAATGCCTCTTGATGCTTTCCAAATAGGATCCAACCCTTGGAAACACGTTAACATGGATAACAGGGAGGTGGGGGGGCGCATTTGGTGGGCAGAGATAGGGGTTGGTTGGATTTTTTGATAGGGTTGCGGGAAGTTTTATGGCATGAGTTTGATTGTTATTATTGTATGGATTGTGAGCCGCCCTGAGCCTCTGCGGGAAGAGCAGCGTATAAATTAGAATTAAACACTTAAGCCACCTCAAGATGGGGTGGCACAAAGATTATATTTTGAGGGGGCACAAAGAAGGGCACAGCTGCCAACCCTGAGCTCTACTCTGGCTGTGGAGCGTGCCCTGCCCTCTCTCATCTCTATATTATACATTCCCACTGTGCTTGCAGTCACCATGCAAAACTCATGTTCCAGGAGAGTGCGAGCTAGCACCGTTTTGGTAAGCTCCCAAAGCTCAGTCTCTTTGAATGCCTTGCAGGTTAGAGCTTGTCGAGGCGGAGTGGGGACGGCAACCATGATTCAGCGATCGTTACATCTCAGCTAGGGGAGGGGAGATTGCCACAGCTCTACTTCAAACCTATCCTAGTTGTCCGACCACCAAAGTGGAATAGTTACTTCCATTTAATTAAATCAAATTCGTTCCTTCAGTTTACCATGATTCATCCGAACATGGCCTTATTCAAAGCTTTCTATTTACAAGTAAAATAGAAACAATCTGGTTGTGGAGCCCAAACATCTTACAGCATTTAAAAGCAGAGGTTTTGTTGTTGTTGTTGTGGACGTGTTCAAATATCTTAAGTTCAAAATGATAGATAACTGGAATTTGTGTAGCATTTGTTATTTTGAAAAAAGGTCAAGAGTGTTTGGCCAATTAACTGGAAGGGAAAATAAGAGTCACACACAGAAGTGTACTGGTATTCTAAACAAAGATGCTTCTAAAAACAAATTAACTGGAAAGGCAAATAAAAGCAACTGACTGAAGTGCACTGTAGAATAAATCAAAATTCTGCTATAAACCTCTGGCAAATGTTGCACAAATAATTTAATCTGAACAAAAACGTAACTAGTGCTTCCAAGGTCAACACGTTGGAAGACACATTATCCCATGTAAACCTTAGCCAGCATTAAAACCTAAGTCCCATAAAGAAAGGGGACGCTTAACCTGACTGAATTAATGGCCCTTTTAAAAACAGGCCACGGCTGGGGAGGGGCAGTCCGTGGGTGTGCCACGGGGGGGGGGCAGGTGCACAAGGGTGCACGTCCATCCTAACCACACGGAGCAACCTGCATGTCCGGCTGTTGCTCCATGCAACAAGTGGAGGTGTGTGTTACACAGGAGTGCGCACGCACACCCACCCGCCACCACTTTCCAACGGGACACACCCCCTCGTGTCCACTGTGTGGACATGAGTGGATGCATCTCATGTTAAGAAAGCCAATGTTGCTCTTAATTTTTTTTAAAAAAATTTTAATTAAGCCTTCTGAAATTTCCCCCCTGTTCAGTTTAATTACATCTGCTCAGAGAATTTCATTCTGTCAGTTTTCTTTCTGCATCTGGGACTTGACACAGCTCCTAATCAAATCTACAGGAAAAGTGGTATCCGTGGGAGCTGGACCCACGCCACACTGGGCTGGGAACAGTAGTCTTACAGAATACCTATACTCCCCAGCCGAGACCATGGGGACCCATTCTCGTAGGGCAGGAGTTCTCAAACTGTGGATGAGGACCCTGAGTGGGGCTATGAGGGGGTTCATGATTTCACGTGAAATTGCATATCCTTTGCTGAGCTTTGTTGCTGTCTAGGGTCACAGGGCTATATATAAGTATAAGGTAGGGAAAGGTGTTGAGAAGCCCTGTGCTAGGTGGTGTACCAATCATTCTACATTGTGCCTGGCAATGAACAGCGATGAAGAGAGACAGCCTCCTGCCTCAAAGGGCTTACAATTGAGGATGGGCAGGGAGGGGAGACGGACGTATCTGTGAAGTTGAGACGTTGCAGATGCATGCATTTAGCTTAGTTAAAAAGGGGCGGGGGGGGGTGTGTGGATCCTGAATGAGAACAGTTTAAGGAGGCCATTATCTATGGAGAGATGGGGGGGGGGGGAAGCCTGAAAGAAGCGAGATTTTTAGGAGGGATGTGAAAGTCAGGAAGGAATAGACTAGAGAAGATAAGCTCAGGGAAAGAGTTCCAAGCATAGGGTAGGTAAGAAATAACCCATGCACCCAAGACAAAGAAAGTGTAAGGGAAAAAGCAGGATGAAAATGTTAACATTTGAGAGTTGCAACACAAAGTGTTCATCCTAGGTCACACTGTGGAAACTAAACCCAGATCTCTCGTGTCCTCCTAGCACAGGAAATTGGCCAGAAAGCACATGCACACACACCCCATCACATTAGCAAATACCAGCCACATCAGATGGCCAAGTGACTGACCAACTCACTCACTTGGTTAGTGGCCTATCCTTCCTGGCACCCCACTGCTCCTCCTGTCGCTAGAGCAGAGGCACTGCTGGATTCAGCCCAGGTTTTTATTAAATGGATTTGATGTGTCTTACAGGCTGAATTCCAATCTTGTGCCATTAGAGAAGGCAAAAGGATGAGAGGCAGGGGCCATCCTTATCCTTTAAAGTGCATGGCTTAAAAGATTAAATAATTGTGTCTCACTCACCCTAGGTCTCGGTTTTAGTCTAATTTAAAATTTTAGCAGCAGGCACAAATGTCAGGCTTGCAACACAGTTCTCCTTGGAAACAGGAACAGTGAGATTAACAAAAGTTTTTTTTTCCTTGTAGCGAAATGGCCCAATATTTTTTTTTGAAAGGGCAGAGTCCTCAGTTCAAGACACCGATGACTGTGGAAATTGACAGCACTCAGTACCATCGCCTTACCTGATTAGACCATCCAAACATCCACCTGTGCATCCATTTGTGTCAAGGGATAAACTCTCATCATCAGTGACACACAATCAGACCCTGACTGAGGACTGGACAGAAGGACCCATTTTGGCTCCAATGCTCCACTATCTGCAAACTGCACTCAGATACTGTGGATGGTGGCAGATGCTTGGGCCAGCTGCGCTCCCGTAATCCACAGCTTCCTAGTGGAACCTAAGCATAATTCTATAATTCATCCTTCGTAATCCAGTTTATGCCAGCAGAGAATTCGGTATAGTCAATCGCAGCTCCACCACACCCCTCCTCCTGCTCTAACACGGCCTCTGTTCCCCGTACGTGACAGCACATACAAAGTGGGCAATGCCACCCTGAAGCAGGAGGAGATGGCAGAGAGTTACCTGGATCTCCTGGCTTTCCAAGGAAGCTGTAAGACCTGGCTTTTCCGTCAGGCATTTGGCAGAGCCAAGTTGGTGGCTGAGAAGGTTTGTTTTTCACAGACGGGGGTTAAATCTTACTGCTGTTATGGGTTTTAGGAGTATTATTTATATTTCTATTTTTATTATTATAAATGTATTGCTGTTTTTATTATGCTTCTGTTCGCCGCCCCGAGTTGTGTGTGTGTGACAATGTACTTTAAAATGAAGTTTAAACAACACTTGCATTGCTTGGGTTCAATACACATCCTCTGGATCCAGATTCATTCTTCAAACCAAGCAGCAAAGGAATGAGTAATCAATCTTGGTGGCACTGCAATTCACAGACATCAATAGAGAGAAAAGCAATGATGTGCAGGCTCATCCGCAGGGACAATAGAAGTACATGGGCACATAAAAATCCTAGAATTCTGCAGAATTAGGGTCGGATGTGTTTCGCGGTGTTCTGTAAAAACACAACCTTTCACGCTGTTTCAACTGGAGCACCTACATTTTAAAAAAACTTTTGTTTTTGTTTTGACGAGTCCTTCTGGAACTCAGCCTACCCATACGTGCACCTTAGCAGCACTTCAAAGAGGCAGACTGCTCCACTTTCAAGAGCAAAGAGGGGAGGACACAGCTCATAGGAACAGAACAACGGGCACTTTAGGTCAGAGTCAGGCCAATGGTCGGGGACCCGTGTTCACGGTTGCTCCCCAATGGGGAAGATTCAGTGAGCACCGGTCCCTGCCAATGGTCCACCTTGCTCAGCATCGTATTTCCAACAGGGGCCGACACCAGAGGATGATTCAGAGGAAGTGTACAAGAAAAGGCAATGATCAATCTCCTGCTGTTCACTCCCAGCACTCAGATTTAGGGACACCTAAGTATGCGGCTGCACCCTGTTGCCACCTTGGCTAATATAGCTACCTATTGATGGATCTATTCTCCATATAGATCTTTGCCTAATCCTTTAACAACAAATCACTTGCATTGGCCTTTGCACTACTGACTTGTGAAACTACAGTCCTGGTTTGTTGCATTTTGTGAACTTCTGTGAAGTTCCTTTGTTTTGTTTCATCAAACCCCCCCACCCCCAAGCCAGGGATAGTGAACCTGAGGTCCAGGGGCCAAACGTAGCATGTGGGTAGTTTTTATTTGGACCCCTTCCAGTCCCTGGATCCAGTCCCTAACTCCAAGCACATAGAAAGTGGCGGCTGGTGGGTTCTAAGGCTGGTGGGGTGGAGGGCGGGCCCAGAAGTGGGCAGGGCAACGGTAGGCAGGGTCAAGCAGATTTACAGGGATCAGATTCGATTCCCTCCTCCTTCTAGTGATATCGAAGTGTCCCCCAGCAGCAGCCACCAGAGAAATGCAGCCAAATGCAATACTGACACTGGGCAGGGGCAGAGTGATCACTGGAAAACACAATTCACGCCACAGCACAATTCCAGGGACTGGAAAACGTAACGTAAGCCGCAACATGCATTTCTTTGTCCCACACAAACCCTGGGCAAGATGGGAGGCACTCGGGCGCACGCCCACAAGCAGGGAAGAGGCAAGCACTACCAATACATGGAATTTCTAGCAGCGAGCATGCACCATGCAACAAGGTAAGATGGATCAGAGAAGAGCCTGGTCCTTGCCTATCCTCCCAACCCCTGGCCCTCACCTGGGCTGAGGATGATTGTGGGGGGCAGGATAGTTTATAAGCCACAACACGGCATGCATTTCTTTTCTCAAGTTTGTCAACTGTCCCACAGAAATATCAGGCAAGGAGGCACACAAGAGGCAAGAAATAACCGTTAAAAAAAATATTCATTTCCAGCACAGGGAGCAGCAGCCAGAATACAGAAATGCATGGCTCGTTCAGACGCTGCAGCCAGCCTCTTCCCCACGCCCGCTCCCCACCTGGGGACTGCAAAACCCCATTTATTTAAGGCATGCTCATGCTGCATCTCTTTGTCCCACTGTCCTAGTCCCAAACCCCAGTGCACACAAGTCCCCCAGCCATGAGCAGAGAGACGGAGGCAAGCAAGGCAGCCACCACTACACCAGTAGCAGCAGCAGCAGCACACCCCCCGCCCCATGCCCTGGATGACTCACCATGCCTGCACTTAGCTCTGAAAGAGTTTAGGGGAAGGAAGCAGAGGTGAGGACATGCATTCAAGGACAGGAGATGGAACCAAGGCATAGAGCCATTATCTTGACCCTCCTCTTTCTTCCCCCTCCCTAAGCTCACCCTTTAAGCACCTCTGCCTCCAACTTCTATGCTGCCCTCAGAGCTTGTACAAGTTTTTAAAGTGAACCCTGAGAAGGAAAGATTCTCCACCCACGCTCTAGGTCTTATCTCATGAGAAAAGGTAAATAAATAGTTCCCTAGTCACTTTTTCCACAGAAAAGGACTCAATCAATTAAGTTCCAACTTAAGATTTAGTGACTAGTATCTATTTATTCGTTTTTGAGGGACAAAGCTTCATACTTCCTCTCTCTACTGGAAAAAAAACATGCAGCATAGGCTGTAATGCTCCATATAATTCAATGGCAAAAACCCCATTGATTTTAATGAGGGACAATTGCACCATCAGTTACAGAAGGCAACAAAAAAGGAACATGGCCAAGTGCCATTACCTATCTACTAACTCAAACGACAGCAACAAGATAGCACCATAAATCTGAAGGTCATCAACTGTTACACAGGTCCTCTGACAGCAAACGTTTTCACCACCACACCAAAGTCCTGGTCACAAAATTGCCTCTCAACAGCACCAAAACTCTGACAGCAAAACCCCTCACAGTTGCTGAGCTCAGGCACATTGAGGCCACAGGGTTCCAAGCACCACAAAAGAATTCTACCTCAACCTCCCTATGATCTTATAGACCTGTCTCACATCTTCCCTTCCTATACCAAGTCATTTCCTTTCTAAACTGAAGGACCCTACTCACTTTAATCTCTTCCTTATACAGAAATCTATTCTTATCTGATGATTTTTTTTTTTACTGCCCTTCGTATTTTCTTCCCAGTCCTATTATAACTTCTTTGAGATGGGGGACGAAAACTGCGCACAATATTTGTGGCGTGGATGTACCACGATTGTACCCAGTGCATCGTAAGTCAGGAAATAAAACCATTTAACGTTTCCGTTCAATTCGAGTTTGGGCTCATCAGTATCTCCTAATTCTCTGGTTTGGTCCCAGTTCAGACATTAACTTCTTAGAGTAATGGTTCAGTAACTGTTTCAACCACTTGGAGTCATATTTCTTGCAGATTATGGACGTGTTCTCTTAGGCTTGCACTGTAACTCCTACAGAAAGAATACAATAAATATTTTACTACAAAATATTTTCACTGCAGACAAAACGAATTCAAGCCCAGAAAACGTTATTCTATGCCAACCTGCATAGCAAGAACAGCAAAGGTGATGTCAGCGAATGGATATAATTAAAGTCTCATTTTTTGTCCCTCCCATTAGCAAAGATCTGCCATTTGGCACTGAATTCTTAAGTCTACTGACACTTTCCAAAATTAAGGAGACATTCCAGAAAGCAAGATCAGTAGGGGTCATTAAGGAAATAAAGAAGAAATACTACGCAGTTCAGGCCTCATAATTCTACCAACGGAGGGCTGCTTCCTCCTCCTCCCAAACAATCAAGTTTATTGCAGCTTCTGCAATTTAACTAAACATAAAATAACCTAACACAAAATAAAAGAAGATATAATGCCAGGTACAAATATCCAGCAAAAAACCCCAAACCAGTGACAGAGAATCAGATCCAGTATAATGAGTCAAACAACATCAGTTAAATCATAAATGAGATTGCAAAGAAATATTTCTACGATGCTGGGCAGCGATTCTTTTTTTTTTTTAAAAAGGGTCAGTGCCTTAAGAGTATCTACATTATCAGAGGCCAATGAAATCAATCCCTGTGGGAGTTGGTCTTCTGGGAATAGAGGCAGTAGCCATTAGGCTCTCAGTTCATTATACAAAATAAGTCTGAATTTCCCTGGACTGCTATCGTTGAGAAGCTACTGCTATAACAAGGGCGTTTGGTGTAGGGGGCCTGAAAAAAATACAGATGCCCCTTCTTGGGGAAGGTTGTAGAAGACGTCCACTCCAGCGGCTGAGGATGGAGACTCCCAAATGGTACCAGATGTTTCTAACAGCTCCTCAAATATGGGTAATGTGATAGCTCCTGTGTCGCCTGCCCCAAGCATCCTGAATGCCGTGGCCATGGATGTTTTCTTAATAACCCTCTTTGGCACCTAAGGCATGCTGCAGTCAACCTTTTTAGTATAGTTTGGAATACCCAGACACCTTCAGTAGCCACTGGCTGCTGGGTCAAAGCAACTCCCTAGTTATAGCAGCAGCTTCTCACCAATAGCCGTCCAAGGAACTCCGATTCAGGGCGGGAAGAAAAGGCATTCTTTGCAGTGTCTGGATCCAACCAGGGAGCTGAGGGACGGGGTATAGGCTTATGGTCTTACTGGCCCAACAATGACTGTAAGGCGGCAAACCCTGAAGGGGCAAGGTTGCATTGACGGTGGCTGAATCACTGGTTCCTCTGGTGTTTGAGATTGGTGCTGCCGGAGCCATGTGGTGGCAGAGCTAATGGTGCTGTGGGCAGTGCTAGAGCTTCAAAAGGTGGAGATACTGGTCCTGGAGGTTGTGAAGGCAGTGGTGGCAGAACGGGAGATGACTGTCCCAAAGCATCTGGTCCTATCAGCTGCAACTGACATTGTGGGGGGTGGCTCCTTGGGGAAGGGCTGATCCCTGGAATCTCAGTTCTGGTGTCATGTAGGCTTCTTGAGCAGGAGTAATCATCATCATGGTGTCTGTAGCAATCACTGTACTCCTGCCAACAGTGAGGGGAACAGCAGCTACATGGGGAGTACTCCCGTGCCTTTCTATTTTCCTTTGGATATCCTATAGCTGGATGATATCCAGTGCCGGTGCCATGGCAGTGGTGAGACCAGGCTCCTGGTCAGTACTGTGGGTTTGGTTATTGGCCCCTTGAATGATAACTTGGGGTTTCAGACCGGATCTGTAGATCAGCGCCATAGGGTCTCAGATCAGTCACTTGAAGGCGAGTGGAAAGCCGGCGAGTCCTATCTGGGAGGGGCTTGGTTTCACGTCAGAATACAAAGTCTCTACGGCAAGGGATCTGACTGGTGCTGCAGCAGACTCTCTGGATGGAGACTGAGAAGCAAGAGATTTCTCTTCTTCGGAGGTTCAGATGCAACATCTTCCCTTACACATCTTCCCACCGCCCCCATTCCTCATGCCCTGCGGATGGGATTCAGGCTGGAGTGGCACCAGCCGTATTGGGCACAGTGCTAGGGTCTGCACCAAGAGTGGTACCAGGTTCAGTGCCAGCAGCACCAGGAGCTGTGGAAGGCACACTAACGGTAACACTGGCTGTAGAACTGGTGGACACCAAGTTGCTGGGGGTAAGGATAGAAGGATACAAGGATAAGGATATAAGGAGCTGCCCTAGTCAGACCAATGGTCCATCTTAGTCCAGTATTATCACAACCTGACATGACAACAGGGTTTCAAATCCAGCTCTCCAGGGTCTCTGGCAGAGACCTCACCCAGACATGCTACCCAAGACCCTCCAGGATCCCCAGCAGAGGTTCACCCGGGCAAGCTACCAGAGAACCCTGAATTGGAGAGGTCAGGGATTGAACTTGGGACATGACACAAACAAAGCAGGCTCTCTACCACCTAAACCACGACCCACCCCTGGCAGGTTGCAAGCACTGCCATTTGGCACTTCACGTTGACCCAGGCCCTCCCAACCCCCTTGTAAGGCTGTCAGGATGTCCCTGAGCCACAACATGAGGGCACGCAAAGACCTGTGGAGAAGTAGTCATGTCCGGTTTGCACAGATTTCATGGGATGACCTTCTCCTAGGCAGGCAAAACACTTTTTGTGTTGATCTACGATGGAGAGGGAGGCAGGACAGATTAAAACAGCACTTAAACCCGGAGTGCTTAGACACAGCAGCTCTGTGAGCCTGGAGACTCTGGACTTAAAGGAACAAGCTACCTAACTAAGCTATACTAAGAAATCTAAGAACCACCCTTCTGTTTGTTTGTTTACACCAAGGGTCGCATTCCTCAAAAGCGAAGAACAGAGCGTTCCTGTCACCTGAGGTGGTTCGAGCAGGAAAGGGCTCTGGCGTCCCCTTTATCTCCTCTCCTCTCTCACAAGACTAAAAGCCCGCGCTGGACGGGGGTTAGGGCTAAGACAAGAGCAAGCGTTCCCATTCTGCAGGGAAATACCAGCCTTTTGGGAGTGCCTGTGAGTGTTTGGTCGGGACTTACAGAACCACTGGAGACTATACTGCTGCCATGGCTGATGGAACTGCCTAGGATTTCCCATCAATTTTGCAACTTTCTGGACTTTTTAGTCACTTTCTAGCATTTTTGTCATTTTTATCATTTTCGGCACTTTTATATCTCCACGGTCCTCAGGGGTGTGTGCCAGGCAAACGTGGGGGTTGGAATCAGTTCTGTAGCAACTATTTTCAACTTGCAAAAACCCCCAACAATAACAAATGGCAAACACAGAAAAGTCATTAAGTTTCTGCATTGCGCAAATGAAGGCAAATGACCTGTTTCTGAGAAACAGCATTCACCTCAGTTTGTCATTTGAGATGTAGAAGTGAGTTTTGCATCCTTGTGGACTATTCACTACAGTCTGCCTGGATACTGCTGACATTATAGAGGTTTATGACTGATGCCTGCCAAGTAGGGATTCTCCCATAAGGCAAGAATTGTGAAGCCCCTTGAAGTAGTGTGGTCACTAGTCCACAGGAACCCTGCAGGCTTTGAGAGGTAATCCTCACAACCGAAGAGATACCCTCTTCAATGACCATGAAACATCAACTAAACCTACAGAGTCACCTAGGCTGGGATGGCCAAACTGTGTTTTGGGATCCATATGTAGCTCTTGGGAAGTTAAAGTGCAGTTCTCAGCTAGGGCTGGTCTTAGGCTCCAACCTGCCTTAATGGTCCAGTGTTTTATTCTATTGGTCCCAAGTCTCAGCACC
Organism: Sphenodon punctatus; assembly: GCA_003113815.1. NCBI lineage: Eukaryota > Metazoa > Chordata > Lepidosauria > Sphenodontia > Sphenodontidae > Sphenodon > Sphenodon punctatus. Next base: position 3,146,878 of record QEPC01000564.1, read on the forward strand.
TGATCCTCAGAATCTCAGCATCTACGCTGCAAAGCACTGGCCAAACACTAAGCAGGAGAGATGTGTGTGCACATACATGCATGTGGCCTCTCAGCCATATGAAGATTTTGACACACAGCTCTTAGAGTGGGGCACTTTGTCCAACTCTGACCTGGTCTAATTGCCACACACAAGGTACCAATTCGATGTTGGGTGTGACTTGGGAAAGCCAATGGATGGAGTCCATTGGGAGATGGAGTTATCAGTGTCCTACTATAAATTGGTAATAATGGGGGATTGGGTCCTTTCAGTGGTGGAAATCATCCTTGGACTCAAGAGTCCTTTGTGGTGAACCTCAACCATAGCCAAGACATCTCATCTTTGCACAAAGAGTGAAAGGAATCTCTTTTTATTAAAAAAATTAGCTTTTGTTAAATAGTGTTTGTGACTCAAGACATTTTTCGTATTGTTCAGTTCCTTCATTATCTTAAAGATGCTCAGAGCACCCCTCAGGATAATCACCAAGTAAAACTCCAGTGAGCACGTTATTTAACTTCCTAACCAAGAGAAGGAGCTTTCCAAGGGAGAAACATAGGCTTGTGGATGAAGCACTGGACCAAATACATTCAGTCTGGGTTTGTTGTTGGTTCTGTCACTGATACCCTGCACAATCTTACACAGTTCATTTAACTTTTCTGTGCTTCAGTTCCATAGCCATAACATGGAAATGTTACATGCCTTGATTCACAAGGGATGCTGTTAGAAGAAATTCTTTCATGTGGACCCACAGTTTCTGGCCAGAGGGTTTCCATTTGCTGTTTCTGCTTGTTAGGAGACCGATCTTTAACAGGAAACTGACCTTTTAGTTTTATTAGTCATTGACCCACAGAAGGCAGATCATCCAGTCTTTGAGTTCTTGATCATGTATTTCAAAGCACAGGCAAAGATGAAAGATCACCAATAAATGAGTGGGAAATTAAATATTCTCAACATTTATTTGCATAGAAAAAGTTCATTGGTCCTTCCCCCAACCCATTTAAAAAAAAAAAAACCCAGACTTTTGGGGGGGTGGGAGGGAGGGAAAGAACATGGGGAAATCTATATGCTATAGAAGATGATAAAATTCACACCTCCGCAAGCAATTTCATAACGAAACATTCAAACAGAAAAGATCTGCAACACTTTGGCCACACTTCTCAAACCACTTACTCTGGGAGTAGCCCAATTGAAGCCAGTGGGACTATTCCACCAGAGTAAGTGATCTGAGAACTACAGCCTTTTGGCTACCCATTTTCTCAGATTTACATCGACTCTTTCCAAAGCCACTATAAAATACTTGATGCAAAAAATAAAATAAAATGATAAGTTATAGGGCCTTTTCCACTTATAGCCAATGAAAGTCCCAGTTTCATTATAGGAAGCGAGATTTAAGAATGCCCTAAAATCCATATGTTAGGTACTCTTAGAGACTCAAGAATTCCTTTGTCTCATTAGGAAGATGTTCAAGGTCTAATGGGAACTTTATTGGAAGTCATGAGTAGAAGCAAGGTCTCTTGACTTCCAGTCCATTGATCTAGTTGTTCCCAAACTTCTTCAAGCTGTGGGTCCACTGCGAGGAAGACAAAATCCTTGCAATTCCAGTCTTTGGAAATTTAGATATCAGATTTATGCAGATCCAATCCTGAGCCCCATCTAGCAACGTGGTGACCCCCCTTGGGGCACCAGTTCCCTAGTTTGGGAATCTCTGCACAACATTAAAGCTCTTCTCCAATATTCGTGTGATGACTGGCAAGGCAGCCCTGCCATCAGACCCCCTTGGGGACCCGTATCCCAGTCTGATGAGGAATCCTACAATTTACCCAGCCCAGCCAGCGGCCGGGAGGAGAAGAGCTTAGGGAGCAGCATCTTCCCTGGAGGGGCCCTAGCCTGATGGAGCGTACCAGCCACACTGGCGGTGCTGCCGATTCCCAGAACGCTGCCAATGGTATTAGCAGAAAGCGCCCGAGAAGGCCAGGCCTGGCACGGCTTTTTAAGTGCTCGGGCTGCAGCAAAAGTGGGGCAGACAGGGACAAGTTGGAGACGGTGGCTGAGGGTGTCGCTCGCCCCAACCTCAAGACCAAGGAGGATCATTCCCCCAATCCAGACCTGAGGTAAGGCCAGACAAAAGCCAACAAGGGGAGGGAGCCAGCACCTGGAGAGTCAGGGTTATAGTGGGTTGGGAGAGATGAACACAACCCTCTTCTCTTTTAGGCCCCATCTAGAGTAAGGGTACCAGCCCATCCTTGACCCCAAGGGATTTGGGGGGGGGGTACTGGGGTGGTGGGCATCAATCTGCAAAAATAGACCGTATCTTGGCCATTAAGACTTGTCTGATCCCTAGACAAACAGCAGTATACAGCATGGAACTCAATTCAGTCTAGTTAAGGAGGATTAGTTCACATAACTAGAGTTTATTTATGCTTTTAAGACCACCTTTTACTATAACTATTAGCCCATGAGGAATGGAAACAGGATTCTCAGCTCCATCATGACTTTTAGTATATCGAAAGTGATATTACTGTCAACGTCACCCAACGTCTGAAAACAGAATACATTACGAATGACAGCAAAGATGCAAGAGGTAAAGCACTGATTACATATGAAAGTTTTCAGTCCTTGCTAATATGTTTTTAAAAGAATCACGCCATTTGACTTATAAACAGAGCAGATTTAATAATGAAGTCAGGTCTGTGTGCAAAGGCAATTTCCTGATTAAAACCTCACTTTAAACAATTGAGTGCACACAACAACAAAATGAAAAAAATCTATTAAAATTTAGTAACGTGTTTCTAGCCCTTCTATTAGGTTCATTTATTTATTTGGACACACACACAGTTGATCTGAATTCCCAACTAAGATAATCTATTCATTAACCAACAGAGCTGCATGCCAGACGGAAGAGCTTATGCAACATCGCTCCTAGCAGTTATAGGTTAACCATTTCAAAGCAACAAAGGACCATAAGCTTGAGAAGCCGTATGAACAGAAACCCTCTGGAAACAGGACTCCACAGGAGTTAAGGGTCTGTCCACATGGACTACACTGCAAAACCGAGGCCTTTTTTGGACAAAAGCAAGATTTTACTGCTAAGACACTGGTCACCTAACGGTCCCACAAACAGATGCTTGATATAGTTAAGCCTTACTTCACTTTCACTTCTGATTCATTCATATGTAGAGTCCTAAACTGAAGCTATTCAGAGAAGGAGGAGAGAATTATGTACTCCTGAAAATCAGCATTACATACTCTCCTTCACTTCCCACTTCAAAGTAACTGTAGTGTGCACACTTTACTTTGAAGTAAAACCATGGTTTGCCATGGCCAATAGGGGAAGATCACCAAATAACTATTGTTTGCAGCTGCAAGTGTGATCAGTACTGTAGTGGTTACTCTGACTGAATTAAATCAAAGTGGCTACTTCCTTTTTATATGAAGTTTAACAAGAACATGCCCATTACAACATATTTACAATTTTATAAGCCAATCTTAATAAAAAGGTGTGATTGCATTTTAAATTACCTTTTCAAAACCAGGTTACTTACATAAGAGGACCATTTCTGGGAATAGCTAACTTGAGAGTGAACATGCTCTTTTCTAGTAATGTCTTTCAAGCATAAATTAACTAGGAAAACAGCTTTCTTCGGTGCAAACGGAATATCTCAAAAGATGGAACATGTACTCTACCAATTTTAATACTGTTTTCTACTTAATCGGTCTGCCTTCTTAGTATCTTGAAAGAGATCTGTTGGGTTTTTTTTTTAAAAACCACGAAAAACCCAACGATGTCAACAAGTTGCAACTGAAACTCTTACCCTCAACTCACAAAAAGATGTACCTTTAAACTTGGTGAACCACAAACATTGCACAAGCACAGAAATGATATGCTAGAGTTATACAAAGAACTCATCTGACACCAACTGTAACACCTAATTCACATACAGATCATCAATCAGTAATCTTCTCTGGGGTGAGTATCCATCCAGACATCTTTATCCCTGAACTTGGATTTAGGTTATTTTAGGACCCTAACTAAACTTGGCCAAGGGCAATACATACAAGGGTAGCCTTTTCTTCTACTTTAATAGGAACTGGAGAAACCTGGTTATTGCCTTTTAATATAAAATAAATAAGTAATCTGGATAGCTATGTATATATATTGTGTTGTTTGTTCTACAGTACTAAGTCTGAAGGCTCAGTATCATGAATAATTCTTGGTTAAGTATAATCAACGTTTTCATTAGCTAGACTAAACATCACTCTTGTACTATCTCCATTTACACAGTAGCTTTTTCCTTAATTGTTTTAAATAATTTTGGGCATATGCAAATATTTTACTCCATTTGGATTTGCTTATACAGTGTATTACAGTGATGCATGCTATAGGGGAAAAAACTAAACAGTCTTGAACTATTGCAAGCTTAGATTTCAAGGATTAGTTATAGTTACATGGATTTTATAGTGTTTGCATGAAAGAGAGTAAGGTATTTAAGGCTTTTTAAGAGATGTAAACAAGTACATATAAGTGGACAAGATTCATTTTATATACTGCAACAAGTGTAAATGTGTCTTAGTACAGGGACAGAGACAGTTACGGTTAGTTGGATGCATCACTCAGAGTATTTTGTGCTTATAAGCGTGAAGTGGGTTTTAGGCATGTTAATAAAGACCCGAGTTCCTAACTGTACTCAAACACATAGTAAGACCGTGCCTGCCCTGAACAGCTTGCATGCAATATAAACAGAATACACAGCAGGTGGGAGAAAGGAAGCACTATTATCCCCATTTTACAGATGGTGACTTGAAGCAGAAGGAGATTGTGCACTTCATTCCATCACCCACTTTTCTAGTACGTGGTTTTATTTGTTTTAAAATATAATTCATCAATAGGTCTTCAACTGCATTTAGCAATTGTAATTTATTGTATTTTAACCAAGCAATTCTGCATTCTAGAATGTCCCTTGATTTTTGTAAATCTGAAATTGAATACAGTGCTGGACTCCTGATGCTTCAAGGAGCAAAATTCCACGTGCAGACAGACAGACGCAAGTGTAAACTATAGCTGAAACTGGTGTGCAAAGAGTCTTTCCAGCAAATGGCTTCAACACCACACTGTTACTTTAGTCCCGTCAACCTGGATTCCAGGTTCCAGACAGTCCTGGTTTCCCAACTTTATCCTTTATGGTCCCTGGCACACCCGCATCTTGGCCTACCGCCACCCAACTCCCTGGTTTCCACTCCCAGTTGGTTCCTTTCTCCAACTCACACCATATGCCATTCTAATTTGCTTTCATCACTCTGCTACTGTAGCCACGACGTGAGCTCGACTTCATTGGATCTTGCAATCCTGCCAAAGCAGGTTGGTTGGTTTGTAAAAGAACCTGTCAAAACAAAAACAAGAACTCCCCGCGATTTTAGTCCTGGCCTAACTATGAATGGCACCAGTACATCTCCATGAGCTATACCATTTTACCAACTTCCAGTTTAAGTCTAGCATATAAACCATTCATTCGGTCATTTCCCATGGAAAACAATGGAGTATTTTACCCAAGAGTGGACTAGGGATGACAGATGTGTAATTTAAGGGAACATTTAATAAAAAAAACAAAAACAGCAGCACGCACACCACAAGGCAGGTTGAAGAGGCGTGTGCAGAAAATCCCAGTATATTACCCAAGTGATCTCAACAGCCTCTTCCATCACAGTTGGTGAAATTGGCTGTTGATGTGGGGTAGAAGAGAGGGGGCTGCTCCCTGTCCATATAGGTACCCAAGATCGGCAATCAGGGCTTGCTGCATCATCACAGATCATGAAGGCATATACACAGGTAGTGGAAGTATCCAGGCTGCTTCTTCCTCCCTGTTCCATTTGTGGCAACACGGCTCACTCAGAAGCTAAGCTACATTTTCTGTGGCATAAGCATGATGGGGATTTGGGGAGAGGACTCAAGAGAAACAAACCATCTAGACTCTTCTCAATCTTTCCATAAATTACACTTCCTTGTTCTATGCCACGGAACACTCAGAGAATGGGACCCTGTCTCACCAGGTTGGCAAAGCAAGTATCCGCCTGCTTCTCTGGGACTTACTGGTTTTTATCATTTCACACACGCACACACCGTTCTCACAGTAGAAGTGTGTGAAGACAGAGGACACAGGTTTTTTGCAGAGTAAGTGGAAGGAGAAAAGTTCTATGAACCCAGCAAGATTATCGACAGCGAATCGGAACATAGCCTTAGGTGCAAAAGCAAAAGTTATCTTTATAGACACAGATGACTAAGGTTTCCAGACAAACCTAACTGTATTGATTGGATTTTTAGAAAAACAAAAAAAACAACATTTTTCCAGGCAGTAACGGATTTCTGGAATCATGTTTCCCAGAATGTAGGGTTGCATTCTGGGCACACACGCACATATTAACCCTCTCCAACTTGCCCAGGACTCAAGTCAGTACAGCTGCCCTTAACTGTTGCAAACTGTCTCGCAGGACTACTAGAGAGTTACTAGTGGTCAAGCTCACCAATGACCTGAAACGTCCTGTAAATGTGTGGGGACAGACCTCGTCTCAGGGAGCAGCAAGCTGCAGGAACAGCACTTGGGCTTGGGATCAGGGAGACGCTTCCTCTGCTGCTCAGTTAAGTGTCAGGGAAGAGGAGCAGCGTCAACAGCAGCATGAAGGCCCTAAGGAGGAATGGCAGCAGCAGCCTGAGACCTTCAACCAACACTGGTGCTCCCACCCTAGTCTCAGTTGCTTCCTGGGACCTGCTCACAGGCTTACAAGACTCCCCTGCTCCTCCAAACAGCTCGTTGGTACCCACTGCTTGTACCAGCAGCTAGTCATGAGCGCCGTGGTTATGTCTCTACAATCGGTTACATGAGGAGGCTTGAGTGAAGTTTTAACTACAGTTAGGGAGCGAAGAGGTAGAAGAGAAATTGATTTTATCATCCCTCCAAACAAGAGAGGGAGAGAGAGATCTAAAAAACCCAAATGCAGAAAACCTACTTTAAAAACAAACAAACCACCACACACACGTCAGAAGCCCAACAAGTTAAGAATGCTTGAACAAAAAGTTCACCAAGGTCAGGGAATAGAGATTTTAAAAACAGAAAACAAAACACACACACAAGTTTTCAGATAACTTTGAAAAGTTGATACAGGAAAAAAGGCTGTTTATACCTTGCAAGATTCATGGTGGCAGAAATGTATTTATAAATATTTGTTAGCCACCCCCTCATGCCTACGGCATCTCGGGCCGCTTACAGCATAAGAGCACACAATTCATTAAAACAATGTTTTAAAAATACACAAATGAGCACAACACATTATTTGCAGCTTTAAAGAGGGAGCTGGTTCAAATCTGTAGAATATGCAAGCAGCATTTATTTGGAAGACACTTTCTATAATATTTTGATGCAAGCCTCTTCTCTTCACTGGCTCCCCCTTCCTGAACGTATCCTGTTTAAACTCCTGGTTTTCACGTTCAAATTGCTACATGACCAAGCTCCCCCTTACCTCTTGGACCTAATTTCCCTGCACGCGCTCTCCGCTCTTCCTCTGTCCCCTCCCTCACTCTCCCTCGTTTCTCCTGCTCACCTAACCGCCTTCGACCCTTCTCCCTCGCTGCCCCCATGGCTGGAATTCCCTCCCTGCCCACATCCGCCTTGCCCCCTTCCTCCGCTTCTTCAAATCCCTCCTCAAGACCCACCTGTTCCTCGCTGCCTCTCCCAATGCCTGCTAGTCGTTCCCCATATACTTACTGTCTGCCCTCCTCTGCAGACTGCTGCAACCAACCTGATTGTAACCCAGCCAAGCAAACGCACCTGAGACTTCACATCCGCCTGAATGTTTTTCTTCTCCCCTGTCTCTCCCAATGTCCCCTCTCCCTGTCTCCCCCTCCTTGTCTTTTAGATTGTAAGCCACAGGCAGGGACCGCGTCTATTTCTATGTTCTGTACAGCACCAGGTCTCACGACTGGCGCTATATAAATGTTTATTATAATAATACTACTACTACTTTGCCGTACCATACCATTCAACTATAAGAGTCTCACAATCAGTCAAGGACACATACTCTTGTAGCAGGGCAGCTACTGTAGTAGCATGGCATTTCTCCCCATGAAAAATTCATCCTAAGAAAGGCAAAAGGTGGCTGTAATACTCTGCTTGTGCTTAGAATAAGAGAGGGACCAGAAGTGAAATAGCAGAGGAGAGTACCAGAATTAGCAATCGTGGGGCATTCAGACTGCTAATAATTCCATCCCTGCTCATTTCTCAGGCAAAAACTCCCACGATAAAGACGGCCAAAAAGACTTCTCTGAACCTTCAATGCATTTCCCTGCAGAGGAAAGTAAAATGACATTGTATGCAAAGTATACATGGGAAGGAAAATCCCTTTACTAAACAACCAAGCTGCTTTTAGAACAAGCACTGTGCAAAGAGATGCGAAAGCTGCAAGCCATAAGACAGCTGTTCAAAGGGATGAAAAATGATTTTGCCAACAGAATGCAAAAGGCCATTTTGGAAAACAAAAGACAGAGGAAGTACCATTGCAGCAGATTTTAAACTGTTTACTGGTGGATAAGTTAAAGCTTCACATGCAAGGAAGCAGGTTTTAATAGAGTTTCTTCCTGAGCTGAAGTTTCTGGTAATAAGGAACAGCCCGCATACTGCTCAGAAACTAAACCTAATGGTAAAATGGACTCTTGGGCTTTGCGCAATTAAGAAAGTAAATGACGAGCGGATGCAGACCTCGCCTGTTATTAACAGCCTTTTAAATGAAAGCCACAGATAGAGAAACTCAAATGAAACTTTTTTAATAGTCACATGTTTGAGCCATGGAACTATTTTTCACGTTGCAGATGCTGTGATTTAGGTTTCCAAAAGTACTCAGCATGCTGGGTCCTGAGCTCCTTGAACATCTGGCCCCTAGGATCAGAGGGTGAAGGGTGAAGTACTGAGCACTTCTTAAGAACGTGGCCCTTAATTCTTAACCTACTAACCTCTTCTGAAATACTGGCCTTAGGCGACTTGGGCCACGTTCATACATAAAGGAAACCAATTTAGCCAAGTCAAAGCAAATATTCAGGCTTCAGTAACTCCCTTCGGTATCATTCACACTACACTCCTGAACTAATCTAGTGCCTCCTCCACCATCTGCCCGTACGGGCCATGTCATGGAAGTGGAGACGACACTTAGCCCTTCCTGCCTTGCACCCAAAGCTCTCCAGGATAAATTCCGTCGTGTTCTCGGCAGAAATGACACTTTGTGCTTCAGTCTGGGAATACGTACACCACATTTTCCAACCAAGCACAGAAAATACTCTCATTACACAGGACATTGGATTAGAAATTGAAGGGGATTATATGCTCCTTTATTATTCCGGAGCATACTTCACCTCCTACTCCTGAATGCTGTCACCGGACGTGTGAACGATACCAGAGGACAAATGAGGGAAGGGCTTAATAAACCAATGATGCGGTTCCTCTGAGTGTGGTCTAATGTTCCAGTTAAACTGCAGGAGAAGTCGTTACTAGTAAAAGCCACACACCCCCATGAATATGTTGCAACGTTAGCCCCAGGACTCCAGAGGCACATAGTAATTACTGGGAAAGGGGGAGATTATTCAACTTTCAGTAACTCACTGGGAATGGGGAAGGTGTGACTTTGAACCTGTAATTACTGTACTGCCTGTGGGTTAGCTCCGAGTTGGGGATGACTAGTAGCACTTTGGAAATGGTAACTAGTAGCAGCAGCAGCAGCTCTCAGATTTGTGGTGCAGATCCTTGTTTGAAATTTGTATCCATCAATTTTGACAGCTATCAGCTATTATTTTAATAATTCCTCCTATGCACTAGAAGTAAACAATGAGAGAGCCATCTATGAAAATAAAGTTCATGGCAACAGGCGAGTGGCAGTATACTGTAAACTGTATTTAAATCTCTGCGAGCTTTAATTATATAATCAGTGTCTTTTCACTACGCCATGAAATTGGGCTTTTTTTTTAAAAAAAAAGAAAAGCCTAGCTTTGCCATTGCAGTGTTACGTATTACTTAACATTCAGAGCCTCGTAGATGCCACAGTTCAGCAGCTACAGTATCCATCGCTTGCTAAAGGTACCATGGATATAAAAAATGTTACTTACAAACATACAGAACAAGCCTCAGGGGTGTAAAGAAAGCCTTATTATTATAATTATTATTATTATTATAAACATTTATATAGTGCCAGCCATGTGCCTGGTGCCGTACAGAACATAGGAATAGACACAGTCCCTGCCTGTGGCTTACAATCTAAAAGACAAGGAGGGGGAGACAGGGAGAGGGGACAGTGGGAGAGACAGGGGAGAAGACAGACAAACATTCAGGTGGATGCAAAGTGTCAGGTGCGTTTGTGCTTGGCTTGGTTACAATCCGGTTGGTTGCAGCAGTCTGCAGAGGAGGGCCGACAGTAAGTATATGGGGAACGCGGGAGTTCCAGGCATGTGGGGCAGCGAGGGAGAAGGGTCGAAGGCGGTTAGGTGAGCAGGAGAAACGAGGGAGAGTGAGGGAGGGGACAGAGGAAGAGCGGAGAGCGCGTGCAGGAGTGCGTAGGGAGATTAGGTCCGAGAGGTAAGGGGGAGCTTGGTCGTGGAGTGTTTTGAACGTGAATACCAGGAGTTTAAACAGGATACGTTCAGGAAGGGGGAGCCAGTGAAGAGAGAAGAGGAGAGGCTGCACATGGTCGAAGCGACGGGCAGAGTGAATGACCTTGGCAGCGGAGTTTTGGATTGCGATAAGGGGGGACAGGTGAGAGCGAGGGAGGCCAGCAAGGAGGAGGTTGCAGTAATCGAGGCGAGAGATAACCATGGCATGAACAAGGGTTTTGGCCGAGGAGGTAGAGAGAAAGGGGCGGATCCGAGCAATGTTATGGAGGGCGAATCGGCAGGATTTGGCAACAGAGTCAATGTAAGGTTTAAAAGAGAGGTGCGTGTCAAAGATGAAGCCCAAGCTACGGGCTTGGAGAACAGGATGGATGGTGACTCCATCGATGCAGATGGGCAGGTTAGAGGGAGAGGAAGAGGAGGGAGGAAAAATGAGGAGTTCGGTCTTGGCCATGTTGAGCTTGAGTTGACGTCGGGACATCCAGGCGGAGATATCAGAGAGGCAGTTGACGAGGCGTGAGTGGACAGAAGAGGAGAGAGAGGGGGTAGAAAGATAGAGTTGGGTGTCATCAGCGTAGAGATGATATTGGAATCCGTGGGAGGCAATAATTTTGCCAAGGGACAGGGTGTAAATAGAGAAGAGGAGAGGGCCAAGGACAGAGCCTTGGGGGACCCCAACCGAAAGGGGGAGGGAGGAGGAGTTTGACTCGGGGAGCGAGACTTTAAAGGAGCGGTCAGAGAGGTAGGAGGAGAACCAGTCAAGGACAGAGCCACGGAAGCCCAAAGAGTAAAGCGAGTCCAATAGGAGCGAGTGGTCGACAGTGTCAAAGGCAGCAGAGAGGTCAAGGAGGACAAGAACGGAGTAGTGGCGCTTCGATTTAGCGACAAGTAGATCATTGGTGATCTTGGCCAGGGCAGTTTCAGTAGAGTGGAGGGGGCAGAAGCCGGATTGGAGAGGGTCCAGGGAGGAGTTGGCAGAGAGGAGGTTACTTACAAACATACATAACAAGCCTCAGGGTTGTAAAGAAAGCCTTAGCATGTAAACAAAAGTGAAGCAATGCAGTTCTATTTCTTTCAAAAATAGTGTTCCAACAGGGTTCCCCACCCCTGAGCCCTTCCTTCCCCAGCACCCCTAGATGCAGTCAGCTGCCTCCCCTGCTACACCTGCCTAGTATTCTCAAAGTACTCCACTTCCCCCACCCACAACATCTCCCTCATTCCAGGATATTGCCTCATTGGCGCTCTGACTTCCTCGCCACATGTAAAGGTATAGTAATAAAGGCTGGTTTCTGATTGTGTGAATCAAGTAAGCTAAAGAAAATAAAACTTGAAAAGCAATTCAGTTATATACATATCCTCCCAGTAATTCAAGAACAAGAGGGGTGAGTACATGGAAATAGTAACCACATTCAATGTGAGATTTATCGTCATGACCTCTTCATCTCCAGCTCGGACTATTCCCCAGGCCTACAGGGGTATGAACAGAAAGATCCATCCCACAGCGGAAAGGGATGGGCACATTCTCCATGCTCCTCTATCTATACTTATGATCCCTGATTATGCAGCCAGCTTAACACAATAGGTCTGAGAAGCATCAATGCCTTAATCACTCATCGGCTTGTGAACTCAACAGCCTTAAGATGACAATTGAAAATGTCAGTGACTCACTGCCAGTTGCAGAAGAAACATATGGCTAGTGTGCTCATACCACAATCCCAAAGCACCTGCAATGCCTTCCCAGGTTCCGGCAGCCTGCTTTTTAGGGCATTCAGTTCCCACCTGACCACCTTTTTCACATTGCCAATAGGAAAATCTGCAGCGTATTTGAAAAATGACAGCGTAGTATAAGCGAAAGATAATCAGGATCTGATGTATTCACCACATTATTTTCATAGTTAATTAGGGCTGAAACTCAGCCCTTGGATTTACTTGGTTTTTACCGAGTATCCCAGCATTCAGCACCAGACATTACTGGGGGTTTTGGCATCTGGGTACCTACCTAATGTGGTACCCAGGTAACCCGTCGGGGATCTGATGCAGTACCTGAGAATGTGGGCATTAAGTACGCATTGCTGCTCTAATCACAACCCGATCAACGTGAGAAGAACACCTTTTTGGACAAGGGGATTGATTTTTATCATGTGGAATGTATGCAAGATGGTACTGTGAAAAAAGGAGAACTGATTTAAGACACTCGATAACCGAATTTTAGTATGTGGGCGGGAGGCTTTTGTTCTGTAAAAGCGGTGGCCAAAGGGATGGTGTGCGGAGCGACTGGAGGGTCAGAAAGGGAGGTGGTTGCACTAAACAGTCGCAGCCAGAAACAGCTTGGGAACCCCAATCCAAACAAACTGCAGTTTAAGCTACAGACTAACCAAGTACAAATGTCCATTGTGTGCGCCCACACCTGGGAAGGGCAGAGACCCTTGCCGTCCACTGTAGAGGGAATTCATAATTTGGCAGGTACACACCCTATGGAGGCGTCATCGATCTCTACAAAAGCTACACAGCTCAAGCTCTTCCAAGGGCCTCCAAGGCAAGCGAGCTCTGCTCTCCGAGACTGGAAGGCAAAGTAACTGACTTGAGTGAAGAGTGGAATTTCAAAAATCTCCCCCATAATCAGTGGATGCCAAACTTTAAGTTCATGCGGAATTCAGTTATGAAACTACTGGGAAAAACAGATGGCTAAAGCACTGCTGAAGGAACGAGAGCGAAGAATCGTTTCCTTTTCTAAAAACATAGATATGGAATGTGTTTTAAAATGCAGGCATTACTCTGGATCAGGGGCAGCCAACAGAAAAGCAGACTTGCTTACAAGAAGACAAGCCTTTTACATCTGGAGGCAGTTTGTGGGAGAAATTTAGAACATGAAATGTTATTTTATTTAGTTTTATGATTGATAGGATGCATATGCGAATAAACAGGAACAGTTAGGGCCGTGATGAAATGGGTTTTTCCAATTCACAAATCAAATTAAATTATTTGTTTCCATTAATGAATCTTCAAATTCAATTTAGCCAAATTTAATATTTATTTAACAAGTTTGGTTAGTTTAATATTTGTTAGACCTCAAACTTCAAGTTGATTTGAATTCACTTGTAATCAAAACTATATGCTCCCCACCATAGAACCACCAATCAATCACACGTTACAGAACCGTCAAGTTAACAAATTTTGAACAAATCACTTTAATACAAAACCTGACAATTTCCTTGAAAACTTGGCTTGCAACATTCAAAAATGGCATGCAAGTTTCAACACTTACCAACACAAATAACCCCTCCCCTCAAAAATGAAATATTCAGTTGGACTCAAGGCACATTGGAGTAAACTAGAAGTTGGATCCTTCTGAAGAGAAATTTCCTTATGCTTATTATTTCCTGTCATCTCTCAGTGCTTAAGATAGCAGGTATGCTCCCTTTTAGCAAATGGAAAAAGTATTACAGAAGCATGTGATGAGCTCCAGTAAATTAAGAGCTTAACAATGTGTTCAGATCAGATGCTTTAAGAACCAGACAATCTTGATGGAAACTGGATTCATTCATTCAGTAATAGCACTTAGAGCCCCTCATTATGGTGCTTGGACACCATGCAGATGAGTAAAACTAATGAACTCCCAGTCTCAAAAAAATTTAAATCAGTTTAGGCTGATACCAGCTATTGCATCTTCCTTGTAGCATAGGATGAAATGACGACGTTTGCAAAAGGGACAACTAAACCCAATTCTGCAAGCAAGTCTCCTTTTGCTATTTTGCACTTAGTTCTTGTGCACTCACAGTTTTGTACCAGTTCATGTACACACACACACACACATACACACACACGCTTTGCTTGAACCAACTTAAATTATCCAGTTTTGCCCATTTCCTTGTTCCCCTTTTTCAAGTGAGGCACAAACTAACCCTGGCACAAGTTAGGCTCGCGTGGTGGTGTGCGCACATGCATGCTTAAAGGTCTCCTGTCTCCAAGCCTTGAGCAGACACAGACAGCAACCCTGAAGCCACAACACTTATTTTAGTACTCTCTACAGCTGTGGGGATGCATAACTATCTCCAGGGAGCAGAATAAGTAAAGGCTGGGTAAGTCTTGCATAAACTGGCAAACTTCTCTGACAAAACACCAGGTAAGTGTAGACCAGAGATACTCAGTGTGGGTCACGATCTCAGGTAGTGTCCCAGCATCCGCAGATGGAGTAGCAATCCTATGTGCTGTACTTTGCATGGTCTGTGTCGTCATCTGTGGTCATGGGATTATATTTGTGTCTCAGAATGAGGTCATGCAGGCAAAGGTCTTGGAACCACCAATGCAGACCACTCTTAGATAGGGTTCCTCCACTGAGCTGGATACACAATCCAATAACACGCTTCTAGAACTAGCTACTCCACAGTCAAACAAAAATGTATATCTTGAGCAAAAGAACAAATTCAGCTCAGTGTTGGCATTTCAAATCAATAGTGATTAAAAGCTGTTACTATTCAATAGCTGTTTGGGGGATTATAAGAAAGGGGGGGTTGCATTGGAAAGAGGAGGGGAAAGAGATTTAACACCCTCAACTTGCACTATGACGTCGATAACGAGGCCCAAGAAAGAATGGATGAGGTAACTGAATCACCACCTCCCTAAAGGACGCAGTCCTCTGAGGGGAAGGGCACGCTGTTTGGGATCCCAGTCTTCCATGGTGACTGTGTGGCAATTACTCCTGTCTGGGCACTGAGAGGGCTTGGGTTCTAGACTCACAAGTGCCAAGGGTCAGCCCTTTAGTCCTGGCCATTCAAGCAGAGACTCAAGTCTGCTCGCCTCCCTTGCCCCATCCTGTGCCACTCTTCTTTCCTTCACTCCCACCCAACGGATCTCTTGGCTGCCAATGTCACGCCGCTCTCTTAGCTTGCATCGAGATTTGAGGCCCTGCTGTTCTGGACCCCTCTGGACACGGATCCTACTCTGGCGGCTGCCAATCCCCACTGATACCCCTAAGCTGTGATCCTGACAAACCCCGTCATGGCAGCATGGGAAAACCTGCCCAGCCCCAACCTGTTCACATGCCGGAGACCGCAAACAACAAACCCCAAAGCGGTCAAGCCATCACCTTCCACAGCTAATATGTGAATAACACAAAGGAGGTTTTCAAGTTATCAAAGTCACTAGTACATACAAAAAGAAGTGTGTGAGGGGGAGGCCTGAATCTTCATGTGTGTTCCGACATGCAAACAACATTTTAATCCTACATAACAACAGCCTGGAGCTCAGTATTGTTAGCGCCACATCTGACATTGCCCCAACCAAAAAGGAGTTCAGCATGAGCAGATCTAAACTGCAAACACTCCTCTGCTATGTCCTTATGAGGGGCAGGTGTCAGGGAACTGGGCAACTTCCAACTCCCAGAGGGATGGGGTGGGGAGGGGAGAAGGACAGAACTAAGTCCAAGATCACAGGGGCAGAATACTATGTTCACTTCTTAACTTCTTCCACACCTCCTGCACTTTCACTGGAGGCAAGAGAAGCAAGAAATAGGTGGCCAAGCTCTATGTTACATGGCAGAGACAGATGCACTGAACTCTGCATTTGGCACAAGAAAGGCTTCACTTAGTGGTGGAACCACCTGCAGTCCTGAGCAGTTTGGCAGCCTCTAAGCATGCCCACACATCCCCTGTGCGCACGTACACACACACACACACACACCAGAATCAAGGCCCAAGAGGCCCGCCTAACAGCTGTTCAAGAGAACCCGTTATGACAGATTGCAAGCCCAGAAAATGCTCAGTTGTTCAGTTCAACACATCAAAATTAGTTTTCATAATCAAGTGCCAACAACTTTAAGTACGCCACAACAAGTGGGTGGGAAAATCAATGCCCAATATTATGGCGCAGCCATAAACATTAGCTGGGGTGTTTTTTTTTAAAAAGAGATACCCTAGAACAGAACAGTACGACAGAAAATCCCTTTACTACGCTGGACAGATGCTGCTCTGAAGACTAATCCATTACACAGCAGCAGCCTCACAGATGCAAGAAATGTTAGTTACTTCCACATGCAGAGCAAAGCTACTGATAGCCTCCGATTATTCAGATCAATACAACATACTGGAATCAAATTCACTCAAAACAAAAGGAAAGTTACACAGCTCTTTGCTAAGTCCTGATGCTGCAAACGGCAAGGGAGTAATTATTAGAGCATGGCGTACACAAGAGAAGTACATCTTTGATAAGTGAAAGAATTTTGTCGATGTTCAAGCTGTAAATATATTACCCGTTTAGTTCATGCACAATCTATCCCCACAATCACAGTTCCCTCCGAGCGTGTTTAATACTGCATTGTTAATTTACTCTGAAATATGAATAGAGCATTATTCCCCTCGCAGAACCACTGTATTGTTGGAATGCCAGTACATGAAATGAGGAAATACAAACATTGTCCATTAAAGAGCACAACATATGGACCCAGGGACATCAATTTTAACTCTGATCATCCACTGCCAGAACATATAAGCTAGGCCTGCCTTCAAATAGCAGAGCCCAGGGAATAGGTTTTCCATGGGCTACTGCCTTGCATGCCAATTCTTATCTTTACTCTCACCCAGAAACTCAAACCTTTTTAAAAAAAACAAAAAACACAAACCGTATCCTTAGTGTTTGTTTGTCAGCATGCAGAAATGAGTGTCTACTTCAGAGGGAATGAAGGCACCACTTTAACTGTTGTCAAATATTTTAGCATGCCTTTATTTTATGCAGAATTTCCATTTATAAGGGGAAGCATATGGATTTTTTTTTAATAAGACTATTTCCTCCTTTTTAAAAAAAAAAAAAATTAGGAGAGCTTTTAACTACATAATCATTATCTTATGAAATGTATGTTTGAAATATTCTACAATAGTCTAATAATGGTTACCAATATAGAAGCCAAGCCTGCACACATTTCAGCCCTAATCCTGCACAGGTGTATGAACAGGCTTAACTTCACATCACTGAAATCAGTAGTGACTCACAGCAAAGTGAAGCCTGTGTGTAGGTTTTTGCAGGATTAGAGGACTCAATTACCCACATGAGTTTAATTAGACATCGGTAAGCATTTACAGGATTTAACCTGTGTGCTGAAAGGCTGGGATTTGCAATTTAACAGAGACTGGGTGAAAACAGATGATGCTAACTCCACTTTACCATTTCTTATACATATTGCAGGGCTGTATTGGTGTCCTATGTAGCCCTGCAACATGCATAAGAAATGTTAAAGCGGTGTTAAAGGGGAGTTAGCATTAGGTCTATTTTTACCCTCTGTCAGCTACTGTAGTTTAGGACCAACAGCAGGTTGGTTGTTTTTAAGTAAGTGCTTGCATACCTTTCTCCCTCTCCCTGTCTCATACACCCAGTCAATGTTTTGACTTTAAACAAAATGCAAACAACTTTGCGTTGATTTTAAGCATTCAACAGCAATATTACTTAAACAATAGTAACTGCAAAAAAGCTAAGCGAAAGCCAGAGCCTAGCTCCGTTTTATTGTCTAACTTAAGCAAAGCGTGC
The DNA here is from genome assembly GCA_003113815.1 of Sphenodon punctatus. Lineage (NCBI taxonomy): Eukaryota > Metazoa > Chordata > Lepidosauria > Sphenodontia > Sphenodontidae > Sphenodon > Sphenodon punctatus. The sequence goes on from QEPC01000564.1 coordinate 3,165,047, forward strand.
AAGTACTGGGGGCAGCAGGATACACAGTGCTTGATGCAAGAATTCACAGGTGAAATTCTATGGCCTGTGTTATGGAGGATGCCAGATCAGGTGATCACAATGGTCCTTTCTGGCTTTAAAAAGCTATGGCAGGCAGTAGATTATTTAAACAGAAGAATTCAAGACTTCTAAGCTAAAGGAAGTGTTAACTGTACAGGTGAGGAAGAGGCTTTTTTTAAAAAAACAAAAACACTTTTTACGCTGGTAGTAAGGGTACGTTCTGATGAACAAATTCTTTGATGTAGTCAAGCTTTACGTTGTGCTCATTCCTGAATCGTTCACACATCAAGAGCACTAAACCAAAGCTATTCAGGAGTTGGAAGGATAGTACATACGCCTGAAAAAATGAGTACACTGCTTTTTTACTTCAGCTTAGCCATAGTGTGAACTCTTCTGCGTTTGTGTAACACTGTTTGCCATGACCAGTATGAGGAGATTGCAAAGTAACTACATTTGTAACTACATTTGTTGGCAGCTTCAGCGAGAATGGTACCTAGTGGAGTGGTTATTTAGATCTAATTATATCAAAGTGTCACAGCCAGGCCTTGAACCCCTGGCCTTGGGGAGGTGCTCTCTGCAGCCTGCGCTATTGGCAATAGGCTGCAGGGGGCGGGTCTCCATTTGTGGCATCCTCTCTCTCTCTCTCCTTGCTCACCGTGTACATCTGGTGGTAGGCATGGCCACACCTGCCACGCTCTGATTGGCTCTGGGGAGTATTTAAGGACTGCTGAGGGCAGTGGCAGGTGTGGAGCTTCGAGTCACTTCTCCTTAGACTTGTGCTTGGCCCATTCACCTTGTTCATTCTCTAGCTGCACCTTGTTTGCCCTTTGTCTTTGTTGGGAGTAGTGTTTGGTGGTGGGGAGTTCTGTGTAGTTTCCCCCTCACACCCTGCCTTGTCTTCAGGTTAGTCTGTCTCCCTGTTGTTCCTTCAATGCCCTACTGCAAGTAATCCCTATTGTTTGCTGTATTCGTCTCCCTGTTCCTTCCTAGTTTCTGTGTAGTCTGGTGTCTCTGCGTCTAGTTGTCTCTGCGTTCGAGCTCTCTTTATTCTTGTCCCTCGCTCTCAGGGTTTCCTTCGCTCTCCTCCTAGCTCCCAGGGCTCCCTCGCCTTGGCCCCCTCTTGCCCCTAGGGTTTCCCGTTCCCCAGTCTTGGCCTCTTGTCCCCTAGTCTCGGTTTCTTGCTTCCTAGTTTTGCTCCCTTTCCCCTGCCTCCTTGTTCCTTACCCCAGATCCCTCGCTCCCCTGCCTCTGGTTCCTTGATCCCTCACTTCCGGATTCCCTGTCCCTTGACCTCAATGATGAGCTGTAGGCGTTCTTAGACCAGCAGTGCTGGGATCCATGCTGAACACCCTAACTCCTTGGTATTGGAGAGTGTCTGAGAGGTTTCCCCGTGTGTACTAAGGGACATCCCAGATTCCCTACACCCCGTTCCCCTCCCCTTTCCCTGGCTCCGCCCCTGGAGCCTGACAGTAAGCTCCACCCAACAATCCCTTCCCCCCATTCTTGCCCCTTACCCTTGCTATTTTCTGGCGAGCCTCGGTACGGCTCTCCCACCTCATGGTGCCCACTACCACCACTGGTGATCCTCCACGGAAGGCCTCAGTCAGCTAGGTACTATCTGTCCTGATGTGGATGGACTTTCACAAGATAGCAGCGGTACTGACTGGGGGCCCGGCAGAAGTGGAACTAACCCCAGCCATGTGGACCACTTATGCTCATGTTCATGAGTATGTGGACCAGGAAAATGCCCTCCTAACCCATCCCGTTAGTGAGGATTCTGCTGCTGTGCCTTTACCCCTGTGCTCACGGGCGCCATCTGCTCAGACAGTGTTCCCCCAGACCAACTCAGCGCCGGTGATAAAATCCCGGGAACTTTTCCCTAAAGCACCGAGTCTACCACCTACAGCTGTTCCTGTGGCAGGGGTACCCGTGACGCCTACCCCATCACCCAAACGGCAATGTTACCTGGGCCCCGGCCAGCTGGACCAGCAATCCTTCTGGCAGGATGGCTAGCATCCCGGGGCTCCCCAGCATCTTCACCGATATTTGAAGTGGTGCGAGTCCTAGTCCGTCGCCCCAGGACCCGGGTCCCAGGAGCGCCGGGCTGGTGCTCCCTACCTGCCCCGATGAGCACACCAGGGTGCAGTAGAGACTCACCATCCCCAGAGTTTAAGGTACACTGTATACTTGAGAGGGGCACAGTACCACACCCCGGGACCCTCAAATCCGCAAGCCCCAGGAGTGTCCTCTTGACAGGCACCTCGGAGGCCCAGGTAGATGTACCCGCCCCACCTTCTTCAGGTTTAGACCTGGTTGGGCAAGACAGACCATCGACACAGTCGTCACCCATAGGCATTAGTGGAATATCGGCCTCGTTGACACCTCTACAGGCTACTGGTACCCCAGGGGAAGAGTCCAACGATCCCCTCCCGGCACCACAGTTCCCACTGCTGGAGTTGCTGGGGGATAAGTCAAGCACTCCCGCTACTGATCGCCCTATGATGCCAGTGGGATTCTCCCCACCACCCCTCCTGGACCTGCCTGGGTCCCCAGAAAAGGGACGCCCTAGGGGTTTGTGCCCTGCCCCAACTTTCTCAGCAGGATCACCCAGGACTATGGGAGAAACACTGCGGTTGGACTTAATCATTGAGGGCTCACCGGACCTGACTTCTCCTTCCCTGACAGGGCAGGCCTGCTCTAGCAAGGCCACCTTGCCACTTGATGGGACTTCTGGACTTGGCATTACCTTCATTGTACCACCCCTGCAAGACTGTGCGGCCACTGAAGAGCAGCCGACCCTAAAGCAGGTACTATGTCCTACCAACGACGTTGCAACACTTGCTACCGACACCCTGCCTAGCCGTGCTACAAAGATGTCCACAGGTGAGGAACCCTGCAGGCCGGCGATCCCTTCCTTCTCTAGTAAGAAGGTTATTCAGACCTCCACCAGGACACGCTCCAGTAGTTGCCCCCCTTGGTTTACCTCATCGGACCTGGTAGCTTTTCCTCCCTCACCCAGGGGGAGGCCCCCAATGAGGTCTTCAGAGATGTCTGGTGTGCCTACCATGCTTGGGCCCCGGAAAGGGGAACCACCACTGGCATCCGGCATCCCTCAACAAGAGGCTACCACCACGAATCCCCGTGATTACCCTCATGGACCCCGTGTTGCCCTTGGAACCCCTCCCTCCTTATTGGGACCCCCTCCACTGGCCCGACCTACACCAGGACTTCTGTCTCCCCTCCTCTGGCCTAGTAAGGCGTTACCCCCCTTCCATCTATGGGGACTGCTGGCGAACATTGCAAGATGCGGCCTTCCAGTATATTACTACCCTCTTGGCTGTGTGTCCCTGTTTTGGCCTCGTCTAGAACAGTATCCCTCCCCTACCATCCTTGGTTCTGGACCCCTTCCCTTTTATTCCCCCCTTGTCCCTTCCCCTGGGTGGCCTGTGGTTACCTAAAAAAGGCCATGGGGATGGGGGGTTTTACCCCCCTCCAGCAAATTCTACCCCCTTTCCTCTGTCATTCCAGGATGGGATGGGGGGGGTACTGTCACGGCCAGGCCTTGAACCTCCGGCCTTGGGACTTCGGGGAGGTGCTCTCTGCAGCCTGCGCTATGGGCAATAGGCTGCAGGGGGCGGGTCTCCATTTGTGGCATCCTCCCTCTCTTGCCTTGCTCACCGTGTACACCTGGTGGTGGGCGTGGCCACACGTGCCATGGTCTGATTGGTTCTGGGGAGTATTTAAGGACTGCTGAGGGCAGTGGCAGGTGTGGAGCTTCGAGTCACTTCTCCTTAGACTTGTGCTTGGCCCACTCACCTTGTTCTTTCTCTAGCTGCACCGTTTGCCCTTTGTCTTTGTTTGGTGGTGGTGAGTTCTGTGTACAGTTTCCCTCCCACACCCTGCCTTGTCTTCATGTTAGTCTGTCTCCCTGTTATTCCTTCAATGTCCTACTGTAAGTAATTCCTATTGTTTGCTGTATTTGTCTCCCTGTTCCTTCCTAGTTTCTGTGTAGTCTGGTGTCTCTGCATTCTAAGTCTCTTTATTCTTGTCCCCCGCTCTCAGGGTTTCCTTCGCTCTCCTCCTAGCTCCCAGGGCTCCCTCGCCTTGGCCCCCTCTTGCCCCTAGGGTTTCCCGTTCCCCAGTCTTGGCCTCTTGTCCCCTAGTCTCGGTTTCTCGCTTCCTAGTTTTGCCTCCTAATCTCGGTTCTCAATCCCTAATCTTGACCCCTTGCTCCCTTTCCCCTGGCTCCTTGTTCCTTACCCCTGATCCCTCGCTCCCCTGCCTCTGGTTCCTTGATCCCTCACTTCCGGATTCCCTGTCCCTTGACCTCAATGATGAGCTGTAGGCATTCTTAGACCAGCAGTGCTGGGATCCATGCTGAACACCCTAACTCCTTGGTGTTGGAGAGTGTCAGAGGTTTCCCCGTGTGTACTAAGGGACATCCCAGATTCCCTACACCCCGTTCCCCTCTCCTGTCTCCCCACTTCCCCTCCCCTTTCCCTGGCTCCGCCCCTGGAGCCTGACACAAAGTAGTTACGTCGGTTTATGCTGGAATATGCCCCAAGAAGGCTGCAGTTTGTGAAAAAGTGCATTGAAATCATATTCAGTTACTGTTACATTGATATAAGAAACTGCTGAAATGTTGTGTGGCCAACCCTCCTTTATGGGACTAGGAGCTGAACACTTAACGCACATAAAAGCCCTGATCACACTGGCTTCTTCATCAGAATTTTTATCCTAAGGGGGCAGGGGGAGTCCCTTGCGCCTCCCCTTTCTGATGTGGACAGTGTGATGTCACAGTGCTCCAAAAGGGTAGGGCAGGAGCAGGAAACCGTGAGAAAACAAAACTAACTACTGCAACGGATGTATCCGCTAAACTGGTCATGCCCAAAACAGAGCACGTGAGGCGGCGTATCCCTTGAAGCCTTGTTCACAGTACAGTTAACTCAGTGTAAAGAGAGAGCATGCATCTCTAGTTCTTCCAGAGAACATACTTTCCCCTCCTACTCTAGAACAACATTGGCTTAGCACATCTGATGTGTTAACAACTCAAGAGTAAAAGTGATTTACGGTACCAATACATTGAAGTACCTGTGCGGTTTCCCTAGGTGAGCTACCTCCTGCTTAGACACGAGGCTAAACCGTCTCTTGCTTCCTCTTAGGAGTGTTCACACAAATGCTAGCCTGACAGGGAATTAACTCCTATGGTAAAGAACGCTAAGCAGGCCCGGAAGCAATTACCACAAGTATAATCAAAGTCCCCCTACCCCAGACTGTTTGTGTAACTGCCCCACAAGTGTGTGTGACTGCCCCACATGGGGGGAAGCCACTTCCCTTCCATGGGCCAATGTGGGAGTTAGCCCAAGCTCTGTGGGGCCAGATCAGTTCATCATCATCATCATCGTCTGCCACCCTTCTCCCCCCAGAAGGATTCTTCTCTGCCATGGACCCAAGCCTTATCCATGAGTACATGTGCTCCCCTGAGCTCCCTCTTTCAGCAAGAGAGGGTAAGGACTGGGCCCCGGGGCCAGACCCAGGAACTGGAATGGGCCCAAAGAAACCCAGCCATGTGCGATTTCACCCAGGGGCCACAGGCTCTCCACCCTGCCCTACACGTAGGGATGAACTCTCCAAAGGCAAATATTTTTAAAAGGAATCAACGGTGGGAGTTTTCAAACCAGCAAGGTCCGTGGCCACCGGGTGACGCTGCTGCAGAGCACCCAAGCAGGTGAAGCGCACGGGGAGGGATTCAAACAGGTGGCTCCCAAAGTGGCTACCGCAGCCACCATACACTGCCCCTGCCACAGACCATGGGGGGAGGGGGAGGCACACCAGGCTGGCCTTTGCAAGGGGCACGACCCAGGCTTCCCAGCTCTCCTGGGGAGTTCCTGTGACTCGCAAAGCTTGCTTCCCCCGCCCGCGGTGCCTCTGAGTGGCACCACCGCTTTGCTGGCATGGCTGGCGGCTGCCATTCATACGGGCAGGGGCTCCACGGCCACCCGCTGCCACGGACCCATTGGGCTTCCCCTGCATGGCGCAGTCTGGATTTCCCGGCAGTGCTCCGTGTGCGGTCCCGAGTGGGGGCTCGCGGGAGCCCACATCCACCCACTCCACCTTCAGTTGGGCAGTGGGCTCCCCGGCTCCTGAGAGGCCATGTGGAGTAGCATCTCTTCTGAAAATACCCACTGAGAGCATTTGACCTTTGGCGACTGGACAGCCTCAACTACAGATGCTGGAATATTGCAAACACAGATAAATAATAAAAAACAAGCCATGCAGTATTGAGCATTTCCCACTTCACAGGACCCAGGGATCCCCTCACAACCATGGAAAATATCCCCCACAGTGGGACCGGCTGGGCAAGTCAGCCATTTGTGGGCACAACTAGGCATCCGGCTCAGGGTAAACTGCAGCACTTGAGGGTGGGTAAGGCAGGTCTACTCCCTGGTGATCAGCTGTTCTGTGGGGAGAAGACCCACCCCAGCCTCCCAGAAGCCCTGCAGCTAGGAGGAGCTTGCACTCTAAGATGGACAAGAGTGAGGGAAACCTAGCGTACACGTTTCCATTTTTACATCAGGGAAACTGAGGCTGAGAGGTTGCGACTTGCCCAAGCACACCGGGCGCATTCATGGCTAGGGTGGGATTTGAACCCTGCCTTCCCAGGTCCAAGTTAAGCACCTTATCAACTTCCCCACACAGGCTCTCAGACCAGCCCCACTCTCAGCAATGTGGGTGGCACGGAAAAATTCCACTCTTAATGCCAACCGCTTTCTGGCTGGGATTAAGCGCAGGATGTGGGTGGGAGAAATAAGTTGTCCCGTGCAGGCACAGATGGCAAAGATCCAGTTCTGAAGGACAGGGCCATGACACACTGGCATCCCATGCAGAGGGATACTGCAAAAAGTGCCTTAGTAGCAGTCATGAGTAAGTGGATAATATTCATCTATGGATGCACTGTTCACCAGTCTCACAATCAATACTGTGTCGAATATCGCAGTGCCCTCATACTGCTAGTCAAATGAAAGATAACCCAAGATGACAGAAAGGTGCAGCTACATGAGCATAATAAGATAAAATGGAATTCAGAGGATGGCCGAAGTTCTGGAACTCAGACATAAATTACAAGTCGTGGAAGGAGGTGGGCAACAAGCTCCACGTTGGAGATACGGTATTATATAAGGGGGAAGAGAGTGTTTGTTTAGAACAGGAACAGCATAACGATCCAAGTACTTTTCACTCATATTTCAAATGCCAAGAGCCAGAATTTAACTTTGTAGAAGCAATTACTCAGATAAAAAAGATTAAGAGTGTCAGCACAAGTGCCAAGCTTGCAGAAGGAATAATGCCAAGCAGTAAAAAACATGTTTAATTTACTGAACAACTCTTTAGAGGGCCTGAATAACTCTTTGTAGGGCATGATCCAGAAAGGTCCAAAGTACCTTCCATTCACGTGACATGGCAAGACCGAGGCTTGAACGAGCAAGGAAAGTACTAGTACAAAGTCATTCTTGACTACTAAACCTGAAGGGTTACATGCTTTAATGGAAGTCTTTCCTTGCATATTAAAAAAAATTGAATTTATTTCTGGTCTTTAATGCAGAAAACAGCAAAGAAAGAAGAAGTCTTCACAAATCCTAAGAGCACACTTTGCATAAGTGAAGATATGCAAGTGGGACAGGCCCATACGGCCAGCTGATTACTTGTGGCAGCCAACCAGCTTAATGTAGGTCTTATTGGGCCATTACAGCATGAAATTCTTGTTTGACTAAGCAAATAAGATAATTCCCAAGGCTCTGTGTCCTGACTCTTCCCATTCCAGAGATAGAGGGGAAAGAAGGAAAAAAGTCTTCAGGCAAAAGGAAAGTCAGAGTTACACAGAGCAAAACAAGAAGGGAAGTTTTTCATACATCTCTGGCCTAGTAAATTGGCCCATCTGATTCCTAAGTCTGTTGTGATAACACGGACGTAACTTTTAACTTAAAAAGCAGAAAATAGCTTAAAAGTTTTTTTAAAATGATAAGTAATAAGTGCAGCCTGGTTGTATAAGAGTAATTCTAAGGCACAAGTTATAGTACAATGATCAACCGCACAGAGGAGAGACTAAGTGCACAGTGTTTGAGAGCTCCACAGCAGCCTAGCTGCTGCCGCACTGGAGGAAGAGGGTGGGGAGGGAGAGACTAATCCCAGGCCGAACAGGCAATGGCCATGTTCCAGCAGCAGCAGCTGCTCCTTACCATTTCTTGGTGCACTCCACCATCAGCTCCTGGTAAGAGGCCACAAACTGGAACTTGGAGGCATGTTTCCCAACACGTTGCAGTCTCTTCCAAACTGAAGCCATGCTGAGGGGGCAATATCACACTCCAACGGAGAACAGGCAGGGAGATACGCGCCCAGCGCTAAGGGGTCTACGTGCAGCTCGAGTAAAAATGATGCACAAGGAAGAGCTTGAAGCGAGGCTGGTCAGGATTCATGTTCTGTCTCTCTTTTTCCCAGGGTAAATCCCACTCTAGGTGAATGGCACATTATTGGCTGGGAGCTGCACGAGACATGACAGGGGGAGTGAGTGATTGAGAGGAAGTTCCCTCATGGAGCTGTCATCATTCCTCCTCCTGAGCTAAAATGATGGGCACACTGAAAAGGGGGAGAAACACTTGATTAAGGTTACATGCTATCATGTTGTACCTCGCATGCACTGCGAGTCATTACACACAGACACACTCCCAACCCCTCAGCAAAAAATGCAGCTGCAATTTCAGGAATGCAAACCACGAGTCTGTCTGGAAACATATCAACATGCCCCTTTATCGCCACCAGCATCAACAACCGCCCACAGGAACAGGTCAGGGCCATCCCCAAACATCCCCTGGAAGCGTGCAAAGGGCAGCCAAGGTGCTGCCAACCAGCGCACACACACAGGCAGGGGAGAACTGCTTTGTCTTCTAGAGGACGACAAAAGGTGCAACCGTTGTTTCTTCCCCCGCTTCTCTCCTGGGGGGAAACCTGTACACAGAGAGCATGCAAAAAAGCATGCCGGGGCTGAAACCGTGCAGCAGGGGGAGGGGGACAAGAGCCATTTCCATACCCCTGGGATATCCCTTCTCCTCTACTGCAGGGAAAGACCATGCTGAATGCTTCCCATCAACCGCAAATGGAGAAAGTGCCGATAATTCCCCTCTAGGATGAGGGGTACTTAGAGAAGGGGGGGTGTCACACCCGGGACAAAGGCAAGAGCAAGCAGAAAGAGGAGAGAAATGAATGCTGGGCACTGGTCAGGGGGGGGGGGGGCAGGCTTACCTAGGCCTGCCCTTGGTTACACCCCTTCCCATTACCCAGAAGGGACACAGGCTGGGAGGGGAAGAGAAGGAATTAGCTTTGCCCCCCTCCCTCCCCTACGTGATGGGGGCAGGAAGGGAGAAAAGAATGGAATCCTAGCTTGTGGGAGGGATCCCCTTCCCAAACATGAGAGTCTCCCCTTGCTTCCACAGCCACCTCTTCGGTCACACGTCCTCATCCTAAACAACGGCCCAGCCTTAGGCCTTGGGGGGGGGGGGGGG
>QEPC01000564.1:3179237-3276493 GCA_003113815.1 Sphenodon punctatus
GCCCGGCCCGGCCCGGCCGCTGCGCCAACCCGATTGGCAGAGCCGTGGGCCCGCCCACAGCGCGCCGGCTGATTGGTGGAAGCGCTAAGCCAATCATTCACAAGGCGAGCGAGGAAAACCTAGCGCAGCGGGGCTTTGGGGAAAGGGGGGGGGGCCTGACGTGCCTCTCATCAATCCACATTTGGATTGGTCAGAGCTCCTGGACGGGGCGGGGTTGTTTATACCGAAGGGCTTAGCTATTGGAGGGACAACCTGTCTGTCAAAGGAAGATGGCAAACGATTGGGTTGGGCTATAAAGAGGTAGGTTAGGGGCGGGGGAGGTGGAGGAGTTGTCACTTTCAGGGTCGGGATGGGAAGCAAACGAGCCCGGTGTTTTCAGACGTGACGCTAACCCCGGTTTCACCCCACTTGAATGTTTCTTAGGCATGGTGCAGGGTACAATGCACCAGTACAATTCAGAAACATCCAAGCGTGGTTAAACTGGGGTTAGCGTCACGTCTGAAAACACCCATTCCCCCCCCCCCCAGCAGAGACTTGGGCCCTTTTCACATGGGCCACAGGGGTGTGTGTGGGTGTGTGTAGACAGGTGTACACCCATCTACACGCAAGTGCCGTGTTCTCCAGTTACTCCATGAACGTGCGATGGGCAGGGGTGGGGGTGCATGCGTGTTCGCAAGAGCCTGCACACCCACCCACGACTCTTACACCAGTCTTACCCACTCATGAACACCCAGATTTCTGGGGGTGCATCACTGCACTGTGGTTTCCACCCTAATAAAGAGAAGCATTCAAAATACAAACCAAAGGGAAGCGCGGTAGTTCTCTTCCGATTCCTGAATCGGTTTAGCTCTTCGTTTATATGAACGCTTCAAGAGTAAAATAGAAGTAATATCTAATTACATCAAATTAACTGTTTGTTAGAATTTGGCCTAAAGGCTCAAAACCAAAAAGACCTACTGTGGATTTATTTTTAAGTCACTCTCATGATTTTGGGGAGCCTAAAATTTTGGGACTGCTGGTCAACAAAACAGCGTGTGTTTCTGTACTTTGCCACATGGTAAGTACGCCGAGATGGAGTAACCTTGAAGCATTCACATATGCTCATGCATTCTGGGATGAATCGTATCCCTACACGGGAGGAGGTAGACAACTTTAGCTCAAGCAGAGACAATTTACTTAAAAGGCACCCGTGTTCACTGTGTTGTCCCCATTGCTGGCACACAGTCCTGCTTAGGCGTCATTTTTGGGGGAAATGTAAATGGACTCAAACGTAATATAATTTTTCAGGCAGTTACCGCTAAACCTTCCACTACAAGTGGCAGTAGCCCCCCAGGGTAACTTTTGTGAGACCCTGGCTTAAGAATGAACTACTGGACTTTTTAATTTCTCTCCCCCTCTTGTTTCATTTTGGAAATAGGTAATAAATTTCATAATGATATGATTCCAATCCTGGGGTTTGGAGATTGGATCAGCCTAGGAATTTCTGCAGGGATGTCCCCAAAAGTGCAGGTTCGAGGAGTCAGTTGTTGCCTTATTTTACTTTGTTCCTCAATCTGCCCCTGCTCTCCATATCTTAGGAACAGTTGTTATGCCAGATCTTTACCTACCTTCTTAGAGCGACACGGTGTCTCTCATTCCCATCCATGTGGATCTGGCCAAGATTTTATTGTTTTCTGGTATACAAACTGTCTTCCTCTCTCCAGTGGAATAAATGCAGAGGATCCGGTGGTTGTTCAGCAACTTGTGTTTCAGACATCATTATTTATTAATATTTTCCATTTCGCCCATTGCTTTTAGGGTCATATTACACCAGGCCAGGAGAAATTAAAAGCACACAAATATTACTCTCCTTTTCTCTTCTTGGTGTGGAGAAAAGTTTAATAGAGGACCGAATGGCTCCTAGGTGTCCTGTCCACTGCCTGAGACCCGGCCATGCAGATCCCCCTGGCGGCTGAAGCATGAAGGGCGGCGGTTGGAGCGACGGTGGCGCCGTACTCATGCTAAAGTCATCTGATTGCGGCAAAGAATTAGTTGAAAAGCCTATGCCATGACTGGGCTGGCAGCAAAGAGGGGGTTATTTTCTGTTCTCATAGTATACACACAGTCATGTCCAGGTGTTGAGGGGCATGGTTAGTCCAGCCTCCCTTCACTTGGAACTGGAATTTTCTGGTTCTCACTGTGACCTGTTTGTTGACTTTTTCATGGATAAAATTGCTTGAATTCACCACAACTTCGATGCTGCACTTGATGCAGCAGGAGAACCACAGGTAATGGAAACCTCGCCTTGTCCTGTTTTATGGGATCAGTTCCAGTGGGTGCTACTTATTGTGAACTTCACCTGTGACCTGTACATCTGTTCATGAAAATTTGTAATAGCCCACTGACTAACTTGGTGGCTGGACTGGAAGAAAGGGATGTCCATGTGAAAGGCTTTGTGTACACATAGATTTGTACGTGCAGGACTGATGCTTCAAGTTAAAACTTCGTCTGCTAAAAAGTCAAAATTCTCAAGTGTGTTGACTTTGGCGCTAAAGTTTTAATTTTAAAGAGACTCAGAGAATCCCGGGTGGAAGAAGTGTCAGTCTCCTTCACAATCTCTAAAGAATCCTCTCTCACAAACACAGTCACACCCTTCCTACCTTATTTAGTTTTCATCTTGACCCCCGGCACGCAGCTCCGTCTTGTCTGGGTGTTTTCGGGGTGTTTTTTTGTGGATAGCAGCGCTTATCCCAAGCTTGTTAAAGTGAGAAAAGGTGCCCAGCTCTGCCCTCAGCAATGAACAAACAAATAGCAGCAGCCAGGACAGGGAGTCAACCAGCTCTTTCTCCCGCTGGTTTGAATGATCCGGACTGTCTGCTGAACCCACTACAAACTTTGCATTGCTGGGAGCCTAGTACAACGTAACAAAACTCACGATTGTGCCAGGAAAAAGGGGACTATTTGAGGGTATGAGTTTTCCATAGGCCCTCATCTCTTTCCTCCTTTCCTGTCCATCTCTCTCTATAGTGGGTGAAGGGAAAGATAATGGCCCATGCTCTCTCACAATTTCCCCTCCCTTCTCCAGGAAGCAAACAGAGCCCTTGAAGTGTACAGGGAAGGAGAGGAAGAGGAAGTGTGTGCTCGGGAGAGATCCTAGGGGTCTGACCAAGGGGAAAGGGCATTGTATTTCCACTGCTTTGGAATATCCTGGTAGCAATCCTACTTTCTGTTTGTTTGTTTGTTTGTTTATTTATTTGATTTAAAGTGGGAGATGTCAAACTCACTAATAAACAGAGAGGTTATGAATGAAACAACAAGTAATGACCCAAAACCTCAGCTGCAGTGTGGGGAGGATTGCACCTAGTCCCCCAAACTCTTGGTCCAGGGTCAGGGTAAAGGAACTCTTCAACCCCTTTCCAATGTGTCTGTGCCCCCTTTGGAACATCATAACTTCCTGATAGGGGTGAGACCACTTCAGAAACAGGCAGGAGAGTCCCTTTGCCACACCCTCACCCTGATTTCTCTGGGTCATCCACTTGGAGCCCAGAGGTGACTGTTGAAATTTCTGGAGACCATATTCTTCTGGTCTTTTCCCCCAGGCCTATCTCCTAACCAGGTCCAGCCACAGAGCAGAAGGAATCTTCTAAGAAAGCTGCTGCTCAACCTTACCGGAAGAAGATCTCTTCACACTGAGAGATCCACCTCAGGCAAGCTGGCTGGGATGTTGTGCCACTTCTGCAGTGTGAAGCCTTGTTTGGAATCTGAGCCAAAATCTAAATGAATCGTTCTGAATGCTGGATTAAATCGTGACTAACTTTTATTGTTGTCAGCTCAATTATGAACTAGTTAAGAAAGCAACTTCTTAACGTGTTGTTTGGTCGTTTCTTTTCTCATCGACAGCGGAATGTACAGCTCTCATATTACACAAAATAGGCTTCCTGGCAAGGAGTAAAATGATAGATTACCTACATAATATGAAAACCTTTCTGAAACGTCAGAAAGAAAAACAACTGAATATCCAGATGATGAATGAGATTTATTTTTCACTTATAAAGGATCAAATTAATATGTATGGCAGTATATTTTATCAGCTGGCTTTCTGTCAAAATGATTGCCTCTCTCACTGATTTGCTTTCTAGCTGCACAGAATACCAATACTACACTGGAACAATCCAGAAAGGCCATAAGTAGCCAGCAATTGCTCCAGCTCCAGCAACTGATGCAGTTTATAAATCAAGATTTCCTGCTTCTCACCAAATTCAGAAGGATCTTTTCAGAGTACCTAGCACACAGCGTCCCCTATCTCTGCTCCGCAACAGTATTAGCAGCCTTTTTGCCATCATCAGTTCAGCTTTGTAGCTTGTACTCAGATTTGGAGTAATGCAAACTGCACATGTTGCATCTGTGAGCTGTCACTGAGGCCTTGCCATCCCCAGGAGCTCGAAGGAAGCCATAGGTGCTGTGCACGACCTTAGCCCTTTTAAAATGGACATTTGGGAACAAATCGATGTGTAAATGGTTCTTAGAGACCTAGGACTGTTGCTACCATGCTGCCCGATCTCTCCGTTGACAATTGCTACCCCTACACCTGGAATTGCAGGAATTCACAAGCCACATTCAAAAGCTGTTATTTAAACATTACCACCTCATGGTTGCAAACCTGGCAGTGGGTAACGGTGCATTGGTTGGCATCAGGCATTTGCAGGCATACTGAAACTGTAGCACCATTGGACACATCACATCATACACCCGCACAAACCAGCTCCACCGACCAACCGTTGCCCACCCCAAGACCAGCCCTTCAGTCCCCTCCACAACCACCTCTCCCCATGGGTGGAGTGGGAACGCTTCCCACAGGAGGGACAGGAAGACGAGGCTGTCTCGTGGCTCACTCCCACCAAAAGTGATCGTGCAAGCTCCAGGGGGACCCAGCATGAGGTCTCCAAGGATGGGGCATATATATTCCCCATGAGCTGCGGGAACCATGGTGGGGGGAAGACTTCGAGGCAAGGGGTGGGATTTCTGGTGGGACTGCGGCCACAATCTACTGGGGGAATGGGAAGGCTCTCTGGAGCAGGGAGCTGGGATTCACGTGGCATGCCCCTTGGATGGGCTGGACCCAAGTACTCGACCTGCCTCGGGCGGCTGTTGCTGGGGATACGGGAGGTGGTTGCACCACAGACAAGGGTTGCTACTTCACCACGCCCTACAGCCCTGCTGGAAACACCCATTTCAACTCCGCCCTGCCCCCAAGTGTGCCTCTGGCCAGGTAGTTACCTGGATGTCAGTCTCCCCTCCCTCTCCTCCTTTCCCCACCCCTCCCTGAGTGAGAGACATCATGACCCCATTAAGGTGCTACCACCTGGATGGGATTAACCACTTGGGGGGGGGCCAAGACAGGGTGCAACCTCATGGGGCAGGACATGCCCAGGTGTGCAGGGACCATAGCTGGATGCACATTCAGCCAGGTGACATCAG
The DNA here is from genome assembly GCA_003113815.1 of Sphenodon punctatus. NCBI lineage: Eukaryota > Metazoa > Chordata > Lepidosauria > Sphenodontia > Sphenodontidae > Sphenodon > Sphenodon punctatus. The sequence continues at coordinate 3,184,695 of QEPC01000564.1, forward strand.
AGAGGCAATCAGGGGAAGGGGGAGCTTCACCAGTTTGAAAGCTCTGGTGTATTATCCAATGCCACCACGGCCATCTTTACCAAGGAAGCGGGAGGTGCTACTGGCCATGGAATTGCTCCTCAATGCCATTCAGGAGAGCGAAGAGGTGCTATAGGTGGTGCTAGCCACCTCCACACCTTGGCACATGGCTATACGCACCTACAGTCACTGGAGCTGTGCCCAGGGCCATGCGGCGCAGTGGCATATACTGCCCCCGCAGGGTCAGGTGGCTCTCCAGGCCTTTATACCTGTGGTGAATAGGTGCACTGCAGGGGATGCTGGCCACTGCCAGCATAGAGGAGCTGATGAGGGCAGCAGTGTACTTGTCCCGGCCGGGATACCATGGCGATCATCACGACCCTGTGCCAGGGCCGCCTGGGTCGCGCCCTGCAGCAGAAAGTGGGGGGGGGGGGGGGATGGTGCTGGCCACCTGCGGAGAGGAGGAGTAGACCATGAAATTCAGGATGTCCATGCAGCTCTTGTTCCGCATTGTGTAGCTCCTCTGACTGGTGCTAGAGTGGGAATACACCGTTATGAGGACTCCCATCCCCACGATGAAGCATGTTGTCATCACGATCTGGAAGCTTGCAACACTGGACTCCTCTGCGGCCCAACAGGTTGGGGTGGGCTGATCCACCATCACCGGCGCCGCCATAGTAGCGGAGGTTTGCAAGAGCATATGGGATCTGCTGCTGGACCAGGTGGTCCAACTGGTTGACGGGCTTTCGAGGGTTCGGGTTTCTCCATTGCATCAGGGCAATCAATGGCAGCTACAGCCCCATTATCTGGCCAACCCACAGACATGATGGCACTTCAGGGGGCTGTAGACCACCAGGGATGATTCATAGACCTCATGGCTGGCTGGTCTGAGCATGCCCACAACACTTGCATCCGCCACTGATCACCCCTGTGCAGCTGTGTGTACTCTGGGGACATTGTGCCCAACCTCCTGGAGAACACTGAGGGGGTGGTCATGGGGCCCATTATCATGAGGGATGCAGCTTACCCCCTTAGGTCTTGATTTATGAGGCCATATGGTGCGTCGGTGACTGAGCACCGGCCAAGTCATGGTGGGGAGAGCGTTTGGGCTCTTAAAACAGCATTGGCGCTGCCTTGTGGCCTGTATAGGTTTCAAGGTGTGGCTACCGCCACACACCCCGTGATCTCTGCCGCTTGTGTCTTGCACAACATCTGCAAGACTGACAGGGCCACCCCCCTTTCCAGATGCCCAGACAGTGCCCATGTTCAGGGCACATATGGTCAGAGAGGAGAGGTGCCCGTCCGTGGTGGAGGGATTGCATTGTGCAGACGCATAAGCCACATGGCATTTCCCTCCTTCTAGTAAATAGTATAACTGAATCTGTCATGTATAACCTGTGTCTATATATGTATAGTGTGTGTGTGTAACCCTGTTAGGATTTAAAATCCAGTAATTTCCCTCCCAAGCACAATTCCCCAATTGGGATCTTAGTCAGCCCCACACCACAAATTAGACATTTTTAATTGGGTACAACACTATTTTATTATCCTGCTCACACAATCAGGTACAGCATGAACCCAATGCAACAGTTCTTAGATAGATCCTAGCCTGGCCTGCCTAGCACATAAAATATGTTTCTTACGTGTCCTGCAGATCACAGTGGCGAGCGTTGGTTTGGAGAGGTTGATACAGGTGGGGGCCCGGGGGTCCGTACCCGGGAAAGGTGCCCCTTGTTGTGTTGCAGAACTCCCTATGGAGGAGCTCCAGAAAGGGTCATCAGCCCACGGACACCAAGTTAGATGCCAAGCGCTGAGACAAGGACCTGGAGTATTGCTTGGCTTTTTATACTGTTCTGGGTGGGGACATGTTGTCAAAATACTGAGTGCAGGGTTCGACTGACCTTTCAGGCAGGAGGTGTATCAGCATATTTGGGAACAAAGCCTTTTGTAATCTTTTGATGGTTTGGGGCTTACCCAGTTGATATGCTTATTTATTTTCCCCCAATCTATTTCCAGAGCATTCAGACCCCAACCCTCCAGTCCGGGCCAAACCTTCTGTAATTTAGATTGGGGTATTACTCATGCCCCTCCTGGCATCTCCAAGGCTACTTTTCTCGTTGACACCCAGTCACTCTGCATCAAAGTACTAAAAAGGCCCCTTTGTCTGGTTAGGTGTTGCCGCCTATCTCCTGTTTTGCAGTACTTATAGCTTTGTTTATAGCAACATTCCTTTCTCCTCTCCTTTGTGCATGGCTCTCAACTTCGTATCACTGTGACCTGAGGATTTTGGTTTGAGGTTTAGCTGGCTAGTAGGTTCTTTAGCTTGTACCCATCATGCTCTATAATATGAACCAGTGTTTTTCCCACTTGGGCTAACATATATTCAATACTATTTATATTTAATCTACTAATGCTACAAACAGGTGTTATATAGTTACTAAAGTCATCTAAACGCAGGTTTACAATCATGTGATATGGGGAGAATACAATCAGAATGCAGCACAAGTCAGTGTACACAGTTACTAAGATAAAAACAGGTTTACATGGCCAGGTGAGATTACAATAAAAATGCAACAACCCGTGTGTATAAATATGCATATAGTAAAGCCTGTTGAACTGTCCCCAGTCTATCCAGGTGCCTCCGTCTGTGCCATCATGCCTCCGGCCCCAACGGAACAGTACTCCCTCCCTCCCACGCTGGAGTTGGTGGGAAACCCGGAACATAGGGGAACTGTCTGGAACAGCACACTTGGGCTTAAAAATGTGCATGGAAGAGACGGGTGGTCTCACACACCCTGTGCACCTAAACAGTAAGAAGAACCTCACCTTCAACCCAGTAATAATGACAACAATAGTAAAGAAACAAGAACAGTATAGTACAAAACATAACCACACAGTGCAACAACAAGAATATAGTGCAACACATCATTTAAACAAACAGAAGGGACAAACCAAGCTAGGGCAGAGGGCTCCCTTTGGTGAGCCCCAGCCCCTGCTTCATCTAGCGCTCTGCACCGTCGACAGCTTGGGGAGCGGATGCCGGATGTTCTGGATGTTACTGTCAATGTCCGCAAGCATCCAGACTCTGGCCTCAGCGTCCTCCCGCTGCTGCTGTCATAGCTCCTGAACTGTAGAAGGTTAAGACAAACCCTAGGTTCCGCCTGGCTTCCCCGAGATGTATTTCAAGTTTGCCAATATAATGCCGACTCCATGCCCTTGCCACTGCCTCACCCACCCCTGCAGGTGCCAGGGACTGGGCTAAAAATAAGCCGGATGCATGCAGTCCAGGAAATGTGACCCTTTTCTCTGGAGCCCACCATAGGGGGTCCCCATGACTGGAAGGGAAACCGATTGGGAGAACGCAATCGGAATCATAGAGCGGAGGCACGCACGGCCCATGTTGGATGGAGAGGGCTATGGGTCTGGGTTTTCTCTTTGTTCTTTTGTTGCTATCACTAATGTTATGAAACTTTAAAAACGATGTATTCCGTTGTTTTGTGTCTTTATTCATAGATGGCAGTCTTACCAATGTTTCTAAGATCATGGCACGTGGATCCCAGCAGGAGCGCGCAGCCCAATAGCTCCCTGGCACTCATCAGGAGCACCCTGAGTCCTGTCTCCTCCGCTGGGGATGTAGACAGAGAAGGGAGTCACTCTTTACAATTGGGGTGGTGCATAATACTTGTTTGGGTCAAACCATTTGGCCACATCAGTCCCACCTTCCCTTCCCACCCCACTACCACCCACAACCACACCCTCCTGATGTACGTAGAGGAAGGTAAGCAAAAGGGGCTGATGAGAATGGAAGCAGAGATGAGGGCAGGCACGCAAGGATAGAGCCCAGATCCATGGCACAAATTCATGAACTATGCCATCTTTTCCTTGACCCATTCCCCCAACTACTCTGTCACCAATGGGACTTTTACTACCATTCAGTAGTAAACCACCTCTGGCATCCAGTGTTGCAGGTACTTGGGGACCGGGGAAACAAAGGCCCAAAGCGGGAGCTTCCCAGAAACTTCTTATACAAGCCTTGTGTGATGAATTCTAAATGGTCTGAGCCTCAGCTATCTGAAAAACTGCCCCGCAATTGGCCGGAGCACTTCCCTGTGGGTTCCATCTGTTAGTCTTGTTCATACGACCAGCGCTCGCAAGGAGACCTTCTCGGTTTCTGCCCCGTTAGGAACTTCCTTCCCCCAGGGATTCTCTTGAGCCCACGCCTGGATGTCTTCTGGTGGCGGTGTAAGACTCTTTTTGTTTATATGGTCTGGGCCCCGCCTATCCGCGAGACCGCGTCACTCCCTGGGTTCTGGATCGCCCCCTGTGGTCGTCAGGCGCTGCCCTCCTTGAGGTCCCCCGGATATTCTGGGAGGCTACAATGGAGAGGGCATTCTTGGTGGCCGTGTCACAGCTGTGGAACTCCCTTACGGCGGCGGCCCCGCACCTCCCTTCGTTTCAACGTCAATGTAAAACCCGATTGTTCCGCCAGGCTTCTGGTGAGGGAAGGGGGTGGTTGGAGGGTTAGGAGGGGGGTTGCTGGGTTGTCTTCTGCTCCAGTAGGTTGTGTTTTTAATTTGTTATTTTACTATCGTTATTATTATGGATGTTTTTATGATGATTGTGAGTCGCCCTGAGCTTCTTGGGCAAAAACATGCAAATAAAGTAAAATAAATAAAGAAAAGTTATTTGGGGGTTAAGATAGGGATTGTGCTGGAAGTTTTTAGGGAGTTTGAGGTTGGAGTGTGTGGTTTGGGGATGAAAGGTTTTTAAAACCGTATTGTGTTATTGTAAAGCCACCCTGAGCCCTCGGGAAAGGGCAGGGGATAAGAGCCCCCACTTAGCTAAGTGACTGATGGGAGGGTTGGGCTGTGTCAAAGCCCCATGTGCCTGACTGCTGGTTCCCATCGCACGCCGTGTCTGCAGCTGCTACAACTCTGCTGGAGCCACGTTCTCAGCGTGGCCCCAAGCACATGAGAAGCAGTGTTTACCCACCTGCATGTGGGGGCAGAGTGCTGGGTTGCTTTGCCTCAGTCCAAGTGGCCTAGGATAAGCTGTACAGAACTACCTCTCTCCAAATACCCACTGTGCCTCCCCTATCGACGGTGGAAACCTTTCTTCAAATTCGACCCCCGGAACGCAGGGTTGGGAACCTCCCAGGACCCCAGCAGCCCACCCCCGTCCCATGCCTGCCCTCCTCCAACACAGCCTATCTGGCTTCCACCTGCAGCCTGGAGAAATATCTATTTCCAGTGCGTTAGCTTAATCTGTGCAGTCACCATCAGCCTCAGCCTTACCAAATGGGGCAAGGGTGCCCAAGGCAGGGCAACTCATGTGAGGGGCAACTATTCTCTCCTTCCCCAGCTGAAGCTCCCATCAATACAAGGGTTGCTTGCATGCAGCTACTCCTGAAGTCTTCTCTCATATGTACTTGTGCAGGAGCGGGTGGCATATAAATATGCAAAAATAAATAAATAAATATGACCAGTCTCACCAACACCAGAAACTGTAGGATGCAGCCCTTTGGTGATGCATTTATTATTAATTATTATTATTAATAATAATGCATTAGCAACATGCCTGCTGCTGAACAGTCGCAACCAGAGACAGGTCCCTTCCCCAAGAGGCATACAATCTACAATGAGAAAGGGAGGGGAAGGAGTGATATGTTCATGAAACTGAAAGATTGCAGATTCATGTGCTTAGCTTATTTACAAGAGAGACCCTGAAAGATGAGGCAGAATAAGGGGAACAATAAATGAGCAATCTATGGGAGTGAGGAGTTAGGGAAGTGGTAGGATTTTAAGGTTGTGAAGGAGGGAGCAGAGAGTGAGTTTCAAGGAAAGGGGTAGCATGGGAGAAGGGACAATGACAATTTAGGGAGTAGGAGACTCTAGGGTAGGAGGCCGGTGGCAGAGGAGGAGCAGAGTTTCGGGGTAGGAGGGAACATAGCAGGAAATGAAGCAATAAGATCCAGGGGGAACAAGGCCATGAAGGCGAAGGCAAAGGGGAGAGGGAGCCAGTGGAGGCAGGAGGGAAGGGGTTGAGCAGGATTAAAGTGGCAGGTGAGGTGGGGCGACCTTGGCAGTGGAATGCTGAACAGAAGCAAAATATCAAGAGCAGAAAAGGTCAGTAAGAAGGAGGTTGCAGTAGAGAACTAAGGCATAGACTAGAGTCTCGGCAGTGAAATAGTAAGAAATGGCTGGATTTTAGCAATGTTATGCCGAGCAAAATTAAAAGGACTTAACAGATTTATTTAATTGTTAAACAAAATATTGTGAAGCTTGAGAAAAGCACATTCAGTCCCCTGAGAGGCCCAACCACGCTTTGGTTACAGCGGGAAGAAATGAGATTCCACTTCTGTCTAAGCGAATATTGAGACATTTCTGATGACTGCTCCACGTAAAGACAAAATAAAATCAACTGCTATAAATTTCTGCAATTCTTCTTTGGCCTGAGTCCTGCAGTTCAATCAAGGAGAGAAATTCATGCTATAAATAAAAGTTGATATGGGCATCTTTGCTTTTCTGTTCCTGGCAAAACGCTAGGGCTTCCCCACCTTAAAAACCTTCCTGTTTCAGAACGCAATCGGTACCTCCAACATTCTGGCAAAGCTTGAGGTGGGGAAGGCAAATCAAGGAAGTTATCTGGGAGAGATTAGCTTATCTAATGCTCGTTCTGTAGCGATTGTGCTAATTCTTGTCTATTGGGTTTGCTTACGAAACTAAAACTTTTCCTATCATGTGTACAGTTGCCATTTTAGAAAGATGGTTAATCACTAGTAGATGACATCTACCTATTAACTGCTCACAAACACTAGATGGACTTTTGACCTCTCTCCTGCTGAACAGGTTAGTACATATTTGAATGCCATCTCTGCTGCCAAGGTCATTGTGAGATGGCACTGAGACCACTCTTCCCCCAGTCTAGGCTAGCTGTGCCTCAGTTTCCCCACTTGCTGGATCAACTCTCCCCAGAACTGTTCCAGTCCATAAGGACTAGCTCTCTTAGTCACCATTACCTCAGAATTTCCCAAAGCACAGAAAATTCTTCATCAGGTACATCTGAGTATGTTGACTCCGATTCATCCCAAACTGTGTCACCTCAAAGTCAGGAATTCACTTAAGCACACTGACTTAGCTAAAAGGGGTTTATTATAAGAAACAAGATTTATATATAATGCAAGGTTGTTTTCAGAGTGCAGTATATCAAATAAACATAATAGATAATGCAGTTCCACCTTACTGTGAAGTCTGAGTTTTGTTTTACCCTATGCAGCTGTATGCTTACAATTTCTGTTCTGTTTTTGAATCTTTTCTCTCTCAGCCTTAATTGAAAAACTGGGTCCAGCGTCTTGCTTCTGTTACAGTTGCAAAGTTTCCTCAGAAGATCCCACTAGATCTCTCTTTCCACATCCTAAGCATGCCTTTTAACTCTGTTAGTCTGCTTGCTTTTACGTGTTAAGTAACGTTGACCATTGATACTTTGGCCATTGTATATTCCTGTCCTTTGAAATTATTTAATGCAAACTGCTGTCTGACCTTTTGGGTCCTATGTAAATTATTACCATCAGTGGATATTACACACAATGAATAACCCTCTTATCAGTAAACATAAGGGAATGGGGATTTCAAAAGGGTTTCCTGCCCCATTCTCTAAGTTGTTATTGTTACCTTTATTCTGGCTTGTACAATATAAGGTTTTTCATACAATTTTTCATATCATGTTTACGTTCCTGTCTTAATATTGAATAATATGACATCAGGCATGGCTGTACAATGCTAATACAGAGTAGTTATTTGTGGACATGTACATTGCTTTCCTGTTCTTTAACCACAGTCACCCATGTAGAAATGTTGCCCCTCTGCTTGAAACTCACTCCCTGAACACACATGCCCTGCTCCCTCACCCACAACCGCTTCTCTGCTTCCTCTCCCCCTTCACAGTCAACACCAGCTTCTTGGCTTTATCTTTAAGGTCTTTGTGGCCTTGTTCCCTACAATCTTTCTGCACTCGTTTCCCACTATGTTCTTATCAGGGAGCACCATCCACACCCTCCCCAGAGTCTCCTGCTCCCACCATATTGGTTCCTTCTTCCATGCTGCCCCCATGTCTGGAACTCCCTTTGTGAGCATATGCTCTCTGCTTCCCATCTTTAAATCCCTCCTAAAAACCTACCTCTTCCAGCAGGCCTTCCCTAGCTCCTCATCCCCACAGACTGCTCATTGTTGCCTCCTCTACTGTCCTGTCATTCAGGGTCCTCTTCCTGACTGCAGCTAAGCTAAACACATGCACCGGAGACTTTTCAAGTTCTGGATTTTATCCCTGTCTTTCCCTATGGTCCACTCTCCCTTGTCTCCCCTAGATTGTAAGCCTCTCAGGGCAGGGACCTGTTGCTAATTAATGATGGTTCAGTGTCATGTACATTGCTGAGGGGCTAAATAAATAATAAGCAGCTCATCATTAATGAAATAGGTAGGTCACTCACTATGCTGTGAATCCTGCCATCAACTATTTTGTTCAGATTACCACGAAAGATCGATTTCAGATTGTGTTTCATTATCATCTGATGTTTATGTTGTAAAGCGGTGGGGGGGGAAGACTCTCTGGGATTTGTATATGCACGGATGACAGCATTCAGAAGCAGTGCTTGGGGACTAGAACAAGCCAACAGTTATTTGAGACAAAGCCTCTCCATAGCTTGCATCAAACTAAGCAAGCTATGCACTCCTCTTTGACAGCTACAGCAGAGCATAGCTTTGCTTAACTCAAGCTAATGGGATTTCACAGCTATCTTTAACCTAGCGGAGACAAGCCCAGTGTGATTCTCTGCTATAGAAGAAGAATGAGGAACAGTGGAACAACGCAGATGGTAGATTATTATATAGTAGTGGAGGCTCATCTATTGGAGTCCACTAGAAAACCCTGCCCCTATGGATTGATTGATTGATTCTTACATGCTGCCCTTCTCACCGTGGCTCACAATCGACTGGATGAGCAGCAAGTGTGCTGCTGCCGCCGCCGCCGCCACTGCTGTAAAATTCCAGCAGCCAAGACTGCGCCCAACAGAAACCTGAGGCTGTTTTTAAAGGATCCATTGAGAATGTTCTAAGGGTTTTAATAGGTTATGAAGGGGATTTTCTGGATAGTTGGAATGTTAAAGATTTGGACGCTTCCAGCTTGCTTCCAGGTTTTAGAATGTTTTTGTAAAACCCCTTTAGCAAGTTTTTATCAGAGTGTTCTAAATAAAGAACGTTATAAAACAGTCATTTGTACAGGTGGAACATTCTCTCTCTACCGTACAATAGTGGCTTGACTGTCCCTCCTCTCTAGCCACGGTTTGTATGCGTCGATAGCACTATTCTATTGCCACATAAATTACTTTCCTGATCAGACAACTGAGATCGGGCAAGGCCCCGGGTGAGGATTTAATTATGGCGGATTATCTTAAGAGCTCCCCCAAATGGTGGGCAGAGTTCCTGGCCCCGATTTTTACAAACATCAATATAACTGGGAAGATCCCCAAAATATGGACCAACAGCATTGTAATACCGATTTTTTAAAAAGGCAATCCTTCCCTTCCTGAGAATTATCGGCTAATAAGCTTGCTTAGCATGCTGGGAAAATTGCATACCCGATATCTGCTGGAGAAATGGTTGAACTGGCTTAAGGCTTATGATATTATGGTCCCAGAGCAAGCAGGGTTCCAAAGGGGCAAGTCCACGGTAGATCATATTCTGGTTTTCGCCCAAATAATAGAAAGGGGAGTGGCGCGTTCTGGGAGAGAGTGTTTTTATGTTTTGTGGACCTGAAGATTGCCTTTGACTCCGGCTTTGGGTTAAGCTTAACTCCCTGTGGATGGAGCCCAGGCTTTTGTTCTTGCTAATGCAGCTCCATCGGGGGAATACCCTCCAGGTGAGGTACAACCGGGACGGTGCTCTTACAAGGAGGGTAGAGGTTGGTCGGGGGGTAAGGCAGGGGTGCCTGTTGGCACCGGTCCTGTTCAACCTCTTTTAAAATTATCTCCCCTCTTTTCTGCGGAAGGTAGATTCTCACCCGCTGCAGGTGGGAGATCAAAAGATCCCCCTACTTCTATACGTGGATGACGCGGTCCTCATTTCACAGTCCTTGGTGGGCCTCAGGAAGACTACGCAGTGCGTGGATGCTTATGCCTCCAGAGAAAGCCCTGTTATTAACTACTCTAAAACCAAGGTCATGAGTGTAAATCGCAGGAAGCATAGGGGAATGCACCAGTGGCGGATTGGGTGTAACGAATTTGCCCAAGTAAGCCAATTTAGATACCTAGGGATTAATTTCTCTAACTCCTTGAGCTGGAAAGTCCATGAGACAGCAGTAAAGATCCAGGCCTCGCAAACGGCAGGAACCATTGTTAAATTCTTCTTTGGGAGCGGAGGCAGGTTGGTCCTTCCGGCCCTTCGCCCATTTCAGGCGAAGAGGTTATAGCCCAACTCTTATATGCCCTCCCAGTGTGGGGCTTGGCTCTTATTGATGCACTAGAGACGGTCCAGAATGGCTTTATGCATGCCATTCTGGGCGTCTCGAGGGGCACACCCCAGGTGTTATTGAGGTTGGAGTTGGGCTGTTGGCCCTTCCATCTTTTGGCCTTACAGGCTACTATTAGGTATTGGCTTAAGATTGCCTTATTACCCGTTGAGAATAACTCCCTGCTGAGGTCAGCAAAGGAAAAAGGTCTCCTCAAACTTTGGGTGGAACGGGTGGAGGAGGAAATTAGGAAGTTGGGGTTTGACCCACTAAGGCTGATAGCAATGGGCTTTAAGTCTGCTATGTTCTTGGTGAAAGAACGACTCAGGGATCAACAGCGCCAGTTAGACTCGGCGCAAAGGCAGCTCCAGCGGATAGCTGGAGACTATGTCCCTCCAGGGGCCCCCTTAGCAGATTCTTCTTATTTGGTAGCCTGGCCAAACTTCCACACTAGGCGAGTGTTTTCTAGACTTTGCTGCGGGGTTTTCCCTTTGGCCATCTTGGAGGGCCGTTATCTTGGGACCCCATGGGAAGACAGGATACGCCAACTCTGTGATCTACAGGCACTGGACACCAATAGGCACTTGATTTTTGAGTGCCCAATGTTGAAGTCCCTTCGGGATAGGCTATTAACACCTTTTCAAGAACTGTTTAAGAGTAATTCGGGGGCCAGGATTAATGATTTATGCCTATGCCCGATTGCCTCTGACTTAACGAAGGCAGTGGCAATTTTTGCGAACCTGGCAATGCATTTAAGGTTTAGGCTTTCTGGGGGCAACCCTGCAATTCACGGACTGAATGAGCACGCCTTGTGATTTGATCCCCCTATGACCTGTACGCGCTCTCATGGGCCCCCCGCTAGTGGCAGGGGATGCTGAGAACTTAAGGTAGATGGAGGGGGGGGGGGTCTCCCCTAATGGTTGAAATAGTTACTATGGGGACAGTTAGAAAAAGGAGGACTAACGATCGTATGCGAAATTGTGCCATTGCTTACTGTTGGGCACTCTTGGAGGGAGTGCTGATATTTATTTGTTAATTCTAATGTCATTAAATACAGGCCTGCTGGTCAAATGTCATGTGCAAATGAGGGGGCTCTGCTCCTGTAGCTAAGGTGATACCAGAGACTAACACCGTGGGCTATTTATAACTTGGCGGGTGACGGTTGCCTATAGTGATAAAGCCAGCGACAAGTTAGCGTAAGGGCCAAAGATGGTGGGCATGACCGGCTGGAGGAAAAATCCTAAATCAGTGTAGGGACGCTATTATAAACTCTAGGAAGGGTAAGGTTTTATAGCGCTATTATATATTTTTAATATATGTTTTAATTTGTATTATAAAGACTTTGTGAGATAAGTCCAGGGGGCTTGTGTGAAGCTCCCGGTGGATAAGCAGAAGGTATTTGTCCCTTTGTTTAGTCTGTTCATTTTGTATATTTTGTTATGACCAACGGTTAAACAATGAATACATTTATTATTATAATTTCCACATGCCGTACTGTTATCAAATAAATAATATTGTACCTGTAAGCCCAAGAGCCTGCTGTTTCAGCTGCTCTGAGTAGAGAGCTTGATGGGACTATGGATATAGCCCAGAGGCACTGCTGTTTCACGTGTTCCAGGGAGAGATTACCTATTGGGAGCTAGGGTTGCTACCGCCTGTTTGACCCCAAGGCTCCCAGAAGCCAAAATGAGAGATTCAGGGTGAAACCACAAGTGGCAACCCTGACTGGTGGGATCTGCAAAAGCACATGGAGCAGAAACGGATGTTGTGAGCCTACGTGAGTGCCCCCAGGCAGCATTATAAACCCTGCGCCTGCAGCAGCTCACCCCATGACAATACAGGATGGGATGGGTGAAGGGTACGCAGTTCAGTCAGACTCACAGGTATAGATGGTGCACTCGAAACACTTGGAAACGGAAGAGAAAAGCACTAAACAAGCTTTGTTGTGCACTCCGGAATGGTGTTTTCCAGAGGCTTATCCATTGCCCATATTGGGGAGGATTTTCCTCGGTCAACAAAAGGCACCCCTCTAACCACAAGTCAAATTGGAGGCCCCTGTTCCAAATTCATGAGGTAGCACAGTCATTCAATTAATGGCCAAGTTTTATTAACATTAGCAGCATTACTCTGCCTACCATCCCAGATACAATTATCCCCACTCCCTGCAACAAAATCATTATGCGTTCCTCACTGCACGACAGCAAAACCTTCAGCAAAAGTAAAATAAAATCCCACAGAGTGGTAGCATAATACCAGTGCCGGAAAAGCTGTAATGTAGTTTACCGACTGGAACAAGAACAGCCAAGCACAGCTTAGATTCATTAGCTAATGGTCTGTGAGAATGAAGGACAAAGGCAATTATTATGCTTGTCTCCCAATTGACTGTTTCTGTGAAAAGGCAATGCAACAAATGATCAGTCTCCTGTATTAATGTATTATAAAAGATTAATAGAACACATATTTGGGCAAAAATATAACTCCCATATCAAGATGCAGGCTAATGCTAGATAAATTTGATTTTCATGGCTGGAAGCTTGACAGAAAATCAAGATTTTATTCATGGACAATCATATTACACATTTGTAGTTCAGAAGACTTCACTATTGAATCAAGACAATTGATTACAGGAAAAAATTTCTCCTGTACTTCTATCAATTCCCGGGTGTATCTCAAAGCCCGTCTTACACTAAGCGTATGCACTTTCAATTCCTACTTTTATTTACTTACTGAAAATCTAAAAGAATTAATAATAAAACTATTTCAAAAGTTATAATGAAAAAGCCCCATTCCCTCTCTGCAGTGGTTCATGGAGGAATGTATACAGCAGGAAGTAGATTTGCTATGCATCTGGCATTGCAAAGTACAGTCTTTCACTTCTGTGTCTTTTATAAAAATCTGACTTTCCATTTAGAAAAAAAACCACCAGAATTTTCCAAGACCCCGAGGCTTGTAACAGCCAGCAGAAAACCTATAAAAAAGCATTCACAGATTTATGATCAAGTTGCCTGAGGACTCCAGCCTGAATCTGAACTAAATGAAGAAACTTGCACTGAGACATAGGAAGGGAGATGGTTTCCCACAAGTTCCAACACAAAGCTTGATAAATCAGCTTGTCAGTATCTCTCAAATGCAGCTAGATTAAGTGCAAAGTGACATTAAGTGATCACTGGGATCTGCCAACACAGGTGGATTAAGACTGGAGGTGGATTAAGGTGGATTAAGACTGGAGCCCAGATCCACCGCCTTTGGAGTCTTTTCCTGTTTTCTTCCACAGAGGTCTAGAAATGCCCAAATGCTGCCAGGACTTTGAAATGAGCTTGGTTACTTTGTGGCCTATCGGGCTGATGAATCCAGAGAAACACCTACTTGGTACAAGAGTATTACACTAAATAATTGTCCAGGATACCCCAAAGGACTGAGCACGGTCGTGCTGTGGCACCAAAGCACTGAAGCAGAAGCTAATGCAGTGGTTCCCAACCTTTTTGCCTGGACAATCCCATTTTCAGACTCAAATATAATCTTGACTGCAACAAAGACAGCGACAGCAAGACAGCAACAAAGACAATGCAAAGTATATCAAGTACTAATCAGATCGCAGTCCCATCCACACAGGGCAGGGGACAACCTCATTTGGAATCCTGACCCAGAGTTTGGGAAACTACGAAGACAATGGGCATGTTTGTGGTACCACTACTCCATTCCAGCTGCCTAACATTGGGTCAAGTTGTACTTTAATGACATAGTGGAATTTTGGAGGGATGATTCTCTTCATACACCAAAATTGGGGTCTAGGAGTATTTCAACCCTTCTCTATGCAGATGACGCGGTCTTAATTTCGCAGACGCGGATAGGTTTGTGTAGGGCCCTCCAAAAACTTGAGGTATACTGCAGACGTGAGTCCGCCAGTGAACCATGATAAAACCAAAGTACTGGTCACTGGTAGATGGTGTGGTGGTAGCACGCATAATTGGAGATTGGGCGGAGTACTGATTGAGCAGGTCAAGGAGTTCAAATATCTAGGGGTTCATATTGCAGCGGCCGATTCATGGACACAACATTTTAGTCATGTCGAATTGCAAGTAAATCGATCAACAGCAGCTATAGTTTCTTTTTTCTACAAATGGGGAGGTCAGTTGGTCCCCCCTGCCCTTAGATTATTTGCAGCCAAAACACTCGCACAGTTTCTTTATGCAGTCCCTATATGGGGATTGGGCATTTTGGGTAGATCAGAGAAATTTCAAAATAAATTTCTCCAGACAATCCTTGGTGTCCCTTGTGGAACCCTGTCAGTTTTACTCCGGGCTGAGGCCAAGGTGCCCTCGATTACAGCTAGGGCCCCGATAGCTATGATATCATTTTGACTCAAGACAACCATTTATAGCCCAGAAAATATTCTTGTAGGGCTCGCCCGGGGGGCAAATATTGAATGGTCAAAAGGGATTGAAGAGGAAGTCCAAAGTTTAGGTTTTTCTAGGGAGTTTTTCAACTCGTATGACTATACAAGGGCATTGAGTATGGTTAAGAATAGAATAGCAGATCAAGATTACCAAAGGATGCAATCCGAGATCAGCTTGCAGAAAATTGCCCCGGAGTATCATATCATCCAAATGGAAGATTGGTCTGATAGTTATCTCCAACTATGGAATGAACCCCAGTTTAGGCGAGCATACACTTTGTTCCGCTTTCAACTCTTCCCCTGGCCGGAAGGTTGTTACAGTGGCATAGAAAAAAGGTTGCGATTTTGTCCCTTGTGTGACCAAAGGGTCATAGAAAATCTTTCGCATGTATTGTTATTTTGTTCAGCCTATGCTAAGAACCGAGAGATTATACCGAAGCCCTTATTGAGTGACATAAACATGCTTCCATGGACAACTATATTAAGGAAATGGCTGTGTTCTCTGAACTCAGAGGTAGCCAAACGGGTAGCAAAATTTTGTTTTAGTGCCCTGACTACACGGAAAAAGATGATTACGGTTGAGAAGTAATCTATCGAAGGATAATTAATCTGGTAGATATAATAACTTCCAGTGTACATGTCCCTCAGGAAGGAAAGACACTTAGGATCTGTATAAGTAAATTCTCTGGGTTACAGAGGGTATGGTGTGATGTGTGGCTCTTCTGAGATTATGATGGATTTTCAATTTGAAATTAGCAACTAATTGGCCTATATCTTATTTTGTATTAAATAGGCTGGGTGATGAGTGTGGATATTGGTATTAGTTATCCTTTTTCCTGTATAGGAGGAGTGTAGATTTTAAGTAGATTTTGAGTTGCTAAGAGCCACTTTATGTATAAATGGCTCTCTGAGATAAAATGGTAAACATTTGTGTATCTTTTACCTTGTCTGTTTTTGTGGTTTTCTTGATTTGTGGAATATTTATTTTTATTTGTTTATGACCTATGGTCAAACAATAAAGTATTAATTAACTAACTAACATTGGGTCAAGTGTTACATTTGTTCAAGCAAATCCTGGAACAGCATCGTGAGTATGGATTGGGTTTGCATACCTGTGTAGGCACAAAATGGCAGCCATATCCTACCCAGTGCCCACCAACTGTTGAGTGTATGTGTGAGTTTGAAATGGATGTGTCCAGTCCACACAATGGTGTCCACATTACACGCACACTCTGCTGGGGGACCTTTTGGTGTCTAGATCTGGACATAGTTGCTTGATCACGTAGGCTTGGGTCCATGAGGGACACGGAGATGAACCTTCTGTGCCCAGTGCAAGGCACTTGATGTTTTATGGCAAGCTATGGCAGGAGGGCCTGGTGAGTGAGATTGGGTGGGTGATCTCCAGGCTTCTTTGCAGTCTAAAAATGCAACCCTGATAACCCCCAAAGTGACCAATTGTAATAAGTCGTGGCTATGGCTCATGACTCTTTGCAGACTCCAGCCTAAATCACATGCATCACTCAGAGTACCTTTACTTACAGCTTTGACAATTCATCAACATTCTGACCAGTCATATCTTCTTCTACCTCCCCCGAACCTGCACTTTAGCCAGGTCTTGCAGCCAAGTTCCTTCCAGGCTCTGGGTTTCTTGAAGACTGACATGAGGCCAGAGCATCCTGGTCTTATAGCCTCAGAAAGAGGCATGGCCAAGGTGATGAGCAAGTCATCTTAAAGGGGCCACTACTTGATCAGTCACTCCCATATAATCTGTAGTGGCCTGTTGTGGCACGGTGGTTGTCCTGCTCACTCTTCCACTGTACAAATATTTCACATGGGTGAAAGAGTCCCTAACCGGGCATGGTCCTAGCCACCTAGCACCATGCGGCAGAGAAAATAAAGTTCCACAAGATAGGGTCTAGGTTTGAAATGAGGATGGCTGCAGGTGAGACTTGCCGGGTCAGAGAGTCTCCAAAGGTCCCTCAATTCTCCACCTCTCCTGGATCACTGGGATGAGTGTAAGATGCAAGTTTCACCTGCAATATGGTAATGCCTCAGGGAAAACCTGGGATAATTGCTCTGACTTTTTCAGGCTGGTTGACAAGGAGGTTGCCTATAGGAGGACCTGTGTTTGTCTGTTCATACAGGAGTGTTACAGTACCTAGATGTGTGAACAACGTAATGTGCGATAAGCAGCAATGTGTGGAGCTGTCACTGGAAAATGAGTAGTCTGAGAGAATGGCCCAAGTGTGCCACTTCCTCATATTCCCCATGCATGTTGCCACTGCTCAATCATCATCATAAACGAAGTCATGGGGGGCTCTCCCAGCATGCCACAGGTGTACAAGTTAGGCTGATCCCATGGGCTTCGCGGATTGTCCTGGAGTGTTTTGCAATGTTTTTATTACATCTCAGAATTAATAATACATTTTTTGTATGTTTCTCTTTTGGAACCAAAAGGAGCAACAAGACACACGGCATGTAATAAAGCCACTAAATCTGCCATATGTAACAAATGGAGCGTTGCCTATTATGAGATCTAATGTCATGATTTTGCCTCTTTAAAAAGTCATGAAATGTTATTCACATTCCAGTAAACCCTAAGGACGCTTCAGTATTTGTACAGATTTTAAAATATGTTGGACTCTGTACATCACCATTACCACAGCAGTATTATGAGGTTGTTGGCATGGATCATTTTCAAAATACATTTAGTTATTGCAGAAACAATGAAGAGCAGGATAACATTTTTGAATAGAATACTGAATAATAAAATTTGCATTAAAGTACAGTGGTATAAAATACGATATCCTTCTAGCAAAGTTTAAATACTGCAAATGGAGGTTGATCGTAGGTAAAGAAATACAAAATTGTTTTTATTTTGTTTCACAGAAAGTATGGCATTAATAATAAGCATGGATTCCAAGCTGTAAATAATATTAAGATCCGTATACCCAGATGTTAGGGATAAAGGCAGCAGGCGTGTCAAGCTGTGTTGGTGCGAATGAGAGATTCCAAAGAGAGTACTGCATGGGGGAAGATTTAAAACTCACTGAAACCCCCAGAAAAATCATCCTCCCCAAAGAGGGAAATCTATTAAAAGTGCCCTCTAGTTAACACACACACACACACACACACACACACACACACACACCCTGCTCTCAACACATATATGGGGTCCGAGAACCTTCTAAATCACTGAGGCTTGTCAGATTCAAGAATGCTGCTTGCAGATTTTTTTGTAAAGATACACAGACAGGATTTTATTGCCTTTTTTGGCTTTAAGGATGTAAGCAATTATAAATTGTGAGCAGCACGGCAGCGGGTGATTTCCCCTATGTGAAGGCAAAGTAGGCTCTGCATTCTATCAATTCTGTGCGATAGCACTACTAACATTGTCCTGGACCATTGCTAGCAACAAAGGCTAAACAATTTCTCCAAAGTTTCTAAAAAATGCTAAGCAGCAGTGGGAAGGCTGAAGCAAGCAACATTGCAAAGGCCACCTCATGTTACTGAATTCTAAAAACAGTTGGGTGTCCTGGTCTAAACAAATAAAACAACACAAAGGAATGATTTTGCCCAAGGGATTGAGATGGGGTAAGGAAAAGAATGACCCATGTGTAGCGTAATGAGTACTGTCTGAAATCCAGGCTGTGCGTTGGCCCTCTCTACCACTATCAACCTTACCCATTCTGAAGGAAGAAAAGGGCAGACCAAATTTTAATTGCGGTGTAAAGCCATGCAAGGCCTTATGGGAGATACTGTGCATTATGGACTTGATCATGGGAGGGGCTGTGATCAATAAAACTACTCGTATGCTTAACGTTAAACACAGGCTTACATGTTTTGCTGGATCAGTGCCAGAAAACGGAGAATCTACACAGAATCAAGTTGTATCCCAGGAGCGTCGTGGGCTGTTGAACTTTCAGGATCCAGTAAAACTTCAGCACCAGGAGTTTATTAACATCTTCAAAAAGTAAAAGAAAGGATCACTTGAATAAATAAGTTTTACAACAGGAGGATTCTCTCCATAGGAAACGGTTATTCTTAATGAGTGTTCTTTAACCTGAGTAAGTGAACTGGAGTTTTAATTATAGGGTGAAACCAGAAGCGATGGCTGTGTCACAACAGCCTATCCCGGGTTGAGAAGCCGCAGCAAACACAGTCCAGACTGGGTTGGGGCACCAAACAGACAGGCCTGCAGGCAGGGAGCACGTTGAACCCAAAGTCAGCCAGCCCCATCCCTGGGCTGCGCTCAATGCCCTGCCCCCTGCCATGACGGCCGGCCACGGCAGACATGACCCAGGCTGTGTTAGTGGCCAGGGAACAGACATGATCATCTGTTGTGGCCCCACCGGGCTGTGACTTTGGGGATTTCCCGAGATCAGAACCCAGGTTAGCCACCCACACAACCTAGGGCAATCCCAGGCCAATATCTGGAAGTGCCTTCACAGATGTGCAGGGGAGGTCCGGTCTCGAGTGGGCACAGCACGCTGCTGTCATGTCTGTTTTGACTCATCATTTGGGAGTCAAAAATCAGCTCTGGGGTAAGGGAGTGCATCTCTGCTGGATTCGTTGGAGTGGTGTCCCCTTTCTTAAAGGGTGGATGCCCCTTTCCTCCTCCTCCTCCTCCTCCTCCTCCACCACCTTGTGTCTCTGCACAGAGACTGTGCACAGCAGGACACCTTTTGTGCTCTCTAGAGTACTGTACTCAGACAATGTATGTTTTCAAATCAGCAAGGCGGGCGGGGGGGGGGGGGGGTCCGTGACTGGCGTGGCACGGCTGCAGGGCATTGCAGACGTGATGTGCATGGAGTGTGCTTCCTGTGGGTGGCTCCCAGCATGGCTACCTCAGCTACAGGAGGCAGCCTCCGCCCATCTGTCTGGGGCACTCCCCGGTTGCCAGAGGTACTCCACGCAGGGCCATGAGTGGTTCACAGGAGTGCAATCCTCCAGGCACCACCTTCACACGAGCAGTTGGCAGTGTGGACACTTCTCATTGAAAAACACCCAATGAGTAGCTAAGGTTTGAAAGAGGAGTTTGACTCCCCAGAGCAGGCAGAGCCATGAAGCTATTTCTATGGGGTAAAGAGAGAGTGTATACGTGACAGCTTGACCAACACACAACAGACTGAACTAGAGAGACACACACACACACCGAGTAAAAAGCCTGAGGCTGGATTCACACGAGACACAAAGTCTGTGACAGTCTCTTCCCTCAATGTGAAAAGGTTAGGTCACAAGATGCAGTGGGTGTAATGCACAGTTAATAAAAGATAATTAACTCAGAAAGGTGCCAATTTCCTCATTTTTCATAAGGCATGAAGGGATTAATTCTGTCAGCCCCATAGAGTCAGTGCAGAGCTGCACAGTATTATGGGGTGCTGGGCCATGGCAATAGAACGTAACTTTTAAAGCGGGGAAGGGAATGTAGGAACATTTAAACAGTGTGATTCCATTACAATCTCATGAAAGAAACTGAGTAGGTGTAGGAGAAACGTCCTGTGTGACTAGCACTGTAGTTGGGGAAAGTAAGATATTCACAGGCTCTGTGCTGAGGCACAGGACATAAAAATGACTAGTCATGCCTCTATGCTTCCCCAAGGCTCAGTCTATTCCAGCGAAGGTTACCACATCTCCAGATTTGATCCCGAGTTTCTGCGATTTAACCTGTCATCTCTAGGCTCTGGGTGAAGCCCCGAATTCTCTAATTACCCAAAGTCATCCAGATAACCTAGACAAGTGGGCTAGGCTGTGTCGGAAAGGTGGGGTAAAGGGCCTGTCTCACCTTCTTTCTGACATGACTCCACCCCCTGGGGAGTATCATGACATCATAAGAACGTAAGCAGTGCCATACTGAGTCAGACCAATGGTCCATCAAGCCCAGCATCCTGTCCTCCGACAGTGGCCAATCTCGATCGCATGGGAGAAGAACCAACAGTCACAATGGACAATCCATTCCCCGTTGGTCACTCCCTGCTCCCAACAGCAAGAAGTTCATCCCATAAGCTACTTGGTTAATAGCCATTAATGGTCCTACTCTCCAAGCATTTATCCAGTCCTTTTTTAAACCCAGCTATACTACTGGCCTTGACAACATCCTCTGGTAACAAACTCTATAAGTTAATTATGCGTTGAGTGAAAAAGTACTTCCTTTTATTTGTTTTAAATCTGCCGGCAGCTAGTTTCACGGAGTGTCCCCTAGTTCTAGTACTATTTGAGAGGGTAAATAACCATTCCCTATCTACTCATTCACACCACTCAAGATTTCATAAACCTCTATCATGTCCCCTCTCAGTCTTCTCTAAGCTGAAGAGACCCAGCTTATCAAGCCTCTCTTTGTACGGAAGCCATTTCATATCCTTTATCATTCTTGTTGCCGTTCTCTGTACCTTTTCTAGTTCCGCTATGTCTTTTTTGAGATGAGGCGACCAGAACTGCACACACCATAGTCCAGGTGCGGCCCCACCATTGATTTGTATAGAAGCATTATGACATCCTGCATTTTATGCTCTAGTCCTTTGCGAATAACTCCTAACAATCTGTTTCCTTTTTTGACTGCTGCTGCTGCACATTGGGCTGAGGATTTCAGTGTATTGTCCACAATCGCTCCCAGATCCTTTTCCTGACTGGTAACTCAGCTTGATACCCAGCATTGTGTACTCCTAGTTTAGATTATTTTTCCCTGTGTGCATCACTTTCCACGTGATGTACTGAAGAGGGTGTGACCACGTGAGAAAAACCCCCAGGAGGGAACAAGAAATGGAATGCCCTATGGCTCTTTGTACACTTCCTCGGAGGCATCTGCTAGTGGCTGCTGAGCAAGGGAGGTCAGTGATCTTGCCCAGTAAGTAGAACACTTCTTATGCTCTCTTCTCAGGACCACACCAGTTTCAATGAACAGAGACCTTTATGGTCATAAAGATAGCAGCAAAATTTGTTCATACAGATGTGTGATATGAACTTGATTGTGAAATGCTAGCTCTCATTGCCAAGTTAGTTTGCAGCTGGAAGGACACTGTATTTTCAGTCCTTAAGAAACATTTGGGGGTTTTAGACTATAGGCTGGAGACTATAGAGAACAGGTGCTTAGGTTAAGATTCTCCATGTGTTGAGCTGTCCTTTTATGTCTACAAGCGTGGTGGGTTGGTTTAAAAAAACAAAACAAAACCCAGTAAATGTTTGTATGAAAAAACAAGTTTTAATTTTAAAAGTGAGCAAAACTTAAGAGTTTCATTATAAAGTGTTAGAAGTGCCTCTAGAGGAGATTCTGTAACATTCCAGAATCCAAGCATGTTCATTTGTTAAGACGCTTAAATCAAGTTCACTGCCGAGTTGAAATACATTTCCTGTTTTCTAAGAAAACAGAAGTGCACCCAGTACTTTTAAGTCTCTCTGTGGAAAATTTTCAGAGAGCAGTTTTCATAACAGGGAAAGCTTTGAGGAGGGGAACGTATTCTTTCCTAGCTGGAACACAACCTGCCTTCTGAAATGACTTCCAAAGCCAGGCACACATGCGCTCTTGAATAATAATAATCCACATGGAGCTTGGCAGTAAGAAAACCGACTTAAACCCTATCCTCACTTGGAACTATGTTTGAAACTCATTTTGAACTAAAATAAAGCCAAGAGTGATTGTAAAGGAGGACACATCCACAGTATACATTTTACTATGTTTTTGCTCTGAGAAATCAAGGCTGTTTTATAACATTTTGAATTTTGCCTTTATTTGCTGGACTGGACAGAATTATTATCTTAATTGAGAATCACATTGTATTTCAGTTGTCAGACTGAGATTCAACAAGTGGATTCAACCAGTGGATTCAACCAGTTTCAAACAAGTTCAAACAGAACTTTTCCCAAATTACTCCTGCAAAGAGAAAAGTTTGAACACAAGGCTGCAATGTGTCCGAAAGCAGAGGTTCCCATACCGTACAGATCAGGGGTAAAGTCAGCTTTCATCGAGTGTTCAGTGGGGGTACACTTGTGGAAGATGCATGCTGACGTGCCGTGCTAGATTTAAATGGTGCCCAATCCTCATTCACAGGAAGAGGCATTGCCCACTCTCATCCTGGACCTTCAGAGCCCAACATAGCCCCTCTGCATGTTGACCCAGCATGGCCCCTAAGCATGTCTTCAAGTATAGGAGAGCATTCTTTGCTCCTATATTACAGACTCCAGCTCTGTAAACGGAATGGTTTCGAACCCTAAGTATTGTCAGGATCAAAGTCAATGAGCCATGCTACCACCAATTCTGCCACCAGTATAAATTTATTTACTTCTCCACCAAAAATGGTTAATTGCCAAACACAAACGCCACCCCAAGTCTATCAAAACCTTCTGCTATGGCACTGCAAGCAAGCCGCTCTCTAATCTCCCAGCCTTTCCTCCAACCAGGCCTCTTCACAAGCCCCAGAGTAAGCCTCTCTCCTTCCTCACAATCCCAGGCAGGGTCAGCACTCTGGTCAGCTCCCTGCCGGAGGATAGCACCTTCCGATCTCAATATTGGCAAGCAACTGTCAGGACCTCAGAGCTTGCAATTCTTATAGTCCCAAGCCGAGGCGTGGTCAGAGGAAGCAACTAGGCCCCTTAAAGGGACAAATGCCTGACAAACTCAAGCCCTTTCCTCAGGGCTACATTCTGCAGGGATTCTGCAGTTCCACCTGTTACAAGCGCACTGACTGTGGTTATGCTGCACAATGACGCCTCTTGCTGCGAACGAGGATTTAACACTTGTACGGCTCATCAGTATGTGTAAACCCCCGCCCCCCACCCCCTTGCACACCTGGGTGAATGAGAATGGCACCCTAGGGCCCCAAGCGAGCTCTGCAGATGGAGTCGTGAGCTTGACAGACATCGGACATACTTTGCATGTCTTTGTTGCTGTCTAGAGTTATGCGATCAGTGGTGCCTGGTATTTATATTTATCGGCCGCCCCACTCATGCCTACAGCATCTTGGGGCGACGTACAATAACCAAAAATACATAAAAATACTAAAAAGTGCAAGAATATATTAAAAAATCTTTAAAAAACCCCAAATTTATCCCCAACTACCCCACCNCTTTGTTGCTGTCTAGAGTTATGCGATCAGTGGTGCCTGGTATTTATATTTATCGGCCACCCCACTCATGCCTACAGCATCTTGGGGCGACGTACAATAACCAAAAATACATAAAAATACTAAAAAGTGCAAGAATATATTAAAAAACCCCAAATTTATCCCCAACTACCCCACCCTCCCCTCCGAAGGCCTGGGCAAACAGCCAGGTCTCACAGGCTCGACGAAAAGTCAGCAGAGCCGGGGCCAGGCGGGCTTCCGCTGAGAGGGAGTTCCAAAGTCACGGCCCAGCCACCGAGAACGCCCTCTCCATTGTAGCCCCCCACCCCATTTTACACAGGGGACCTCCAAAAAGGCGCCCCTGGTAGACCGCAGGGATCGCTCTGAGGCGCGGAGGGTGAGGCGGTCCCCAAGATATGAGGGGCCCAGACCGTGCAGGGCTTTATAGACCAACACTAACACCTTGAATCTGGCTCGGTGCGCTATAGGCAGCCGGTGCAGAGTGCGACACACAGGCGTTATGTGCTCCCGCCGACCCGTCCCTGTGAGGAGACGGGCCACCGCATTCTGCACCAGCTGCAGCCTCCGAACCAGTGTCAAGGGAAGCCCCACGTAGAGCGCGTTGGAGTAGTCCAGCCTCGAGGTGATGAAGGTGTAGGTGAGGGTGGCCAGATCGGGTCCGGAAATGTATGGACGCAGCCTCCGCACTAGATGCAACTGGCGGAAGGCGGCTTTAGCCACCGCCTCCACCTGTGAATCCAGATGGAGGTCTGAGTCCAGAAGCACTCCCAGACTCCGAACCTGCTGGGCTACAGGAGGGCGGACCTCCTGTAGGAGGTCACACAGGCAAAGATTTTGGGAGCTCCCTGACCAAAAGACTCAAAAAAAGGAATCACATTGTAGTCTACGCTCTAGTCATCTCTCGCCTTGACTACTCCAAGCTGCTCCTTACTGGCTGCCCCCTTACTTCTGTTCAGACTCCACTGACAAGCTCATCCACCTCCCCCACTGCTTTCATCCTGTTCCCCCCCTCCTCTCTTCTCTCCAGTGGCTCCCTCCCCCTGAACACATTCAACACAAGATCCTGGTCCTTACTTTCAAAACCCTTCATGGCTTTGCCCTCTACTTTCTGTCTGCCTTGTTTCCTACCACACTCCTGTCCAGGAGCTCCACTTCTCCTCTGCCACCATGCTCCCCTGCTCACAACTCCCTTGTTCCTCAAAACATACCTGCTCCATCTCCCTAGCTGCCCCCCATGCCTGGAACCCTCTCCCCGAATACATTTGTCCCGATTCCTCTCCCCATCTTCAAATTCCTCCTGAAAACCCAGCTCTTCTGTTGGGCTTCTCCTAGCTCCTCATCCTCTTCGCCTCCGCCCTGATTTTCTTAGATTCTTCTTCTCCCGTGTAGCTAAGCTAAGCGCATGCACCTGCAGCTTCACAACTTCTTGGATGTATTCCTGATTCTCCATCTGTTCCCCGTCCGCCCTTTCATCTTCTCTCCCTTGTCTCTTAGATTGTTAGCCCACTGGGGAAGGGACCTGTCTATAAATGTTGATTGTAAAGCACCAGGTACATTGCTTGTGCTATATAAACATTTACTAAATAGTAATAAATAATAATAATAATATAATGGATATATTTTAAAGTCTTAGAATCTTTGGGGGGGCCCAACTTGTGATTTTTGAATATTTGGGGCTAGCTGGAATCCTTGCACTCTGCACCATCAGCGTTCACTTTGACACTCTACAGTAGTGTTCATTGTTCTGTATTACAAGCTGAATATTATGAATATAAACACCACTTACTTTTCGGTCAGAGTTTGGATGAAGCTAATAAATTAAAGATGAGTTAGTTCATTGTCAAGTGGCTCACTACAATAGCCCCAGTGTGTTAATGCCGATGCTCCTGGTTTGGAGTGTGTGTGTGTGTTTCTCTTCCTAGAAGACATGCTTACTGGCAGCTTATAAATCAGAACAAAGGAATGAAGCTATCAGGGCTTCAGGGAACATATGAGAAGGGAAGGAAGGAAGCCTGTTTGCTTCTAAGGGCAATATTGCATCAGGATGGATCTGTAATATAGGCCCTTTTCAAACAGGCATGGGTGGGCTGTGTGTGTGTGTGTGTTCCCATGGACCCCCATCCATCTCCACGCATGGAGCATCCGGCACTGGTGCCCGTTGCTCCGTGCGTGGGTGATGGGTGGAAGTGGGTAGAGTGCATCCACCGGCCATGGTGTTCACACAAATGCCCCCCCAACACCCCCCCCTCCCCACTGTGGCATTCAAACAACACACACACACACCCCGGTACACATGGGTGAGACGTGTCCCTCTGAAGAGAGCCATAGAGGTAAGAGACAAAATTAGATCAGCAGTCCAGGAACCTGCAAGCTTATGCAGTCCCCAAGCAATAGTGCAAGTAATTATGGCTTTCTAATTCTTTTCCCCAACAGACTAAGGCCACAATCCACTTACTCTGGAGTAGTACCATTGAAGTTACAAAGGCTTGAAGCGCACTACTCTGGAATAAGGGATTTGTTGTGCATCACAGCCTAAAAGGGCTGGTACAACGTACTGGAATACCTATCCTCAAGAGAGGGCCACGGCCATGGCCCTTTTCACACAGGCACTCGAACACGGATAAAATGGGTGTTACGTTTTATTATGCATGTTGCAGGGCACCCAGAGCGCACACCTGCAGTCCTTTAACATGTATAATAAAACATAACACCCATTTTATCAGTGTTAGGGTGTCTGCATGAAAAGGGCCCATCTCCAAGGAATGTGCAAGTTCATTGGAGTGAAGTGCAAAATGTTAAACCATCAAAATCAGCTTTAGCACTTGACAGATGGTTTTTGCAGGATCAGGGCTTTTCCAGCCTCAGCTGACATTCACACTGCTAATCAATGTCAGTTTCAAAGCCATTAGCTGCAGGAGCAAGCGCTCTCTGTATCTGCAAACCATGAACATGTGCTGTTGTGCCAGATCGGCACAAGAAATGGCAACAGTTGGCAGGTGGGAGGGAGTGCTTCCTATGACGCAGTAAAAGCTAAAATCGTGCCAAAATACTGAGAATCTACACAGAATCAAGTTTTAGCCCAGCAACGTTGAGGGAGGAGTTCTTTCATGTCTAGAAACGGTTCTCTCTCACTGGCCTGAGCTCTCATCTCAAAGGGAGTAGTGGTGGCTAATGACATAGCCCGTATCTTTCAGAGAGCAACAAAACGTTCTGCTTAATGGAGCTCACCTAAATCATGCCGTACCCTTTGAATACAGCAACTAAATAATTTCAAATAAATTAAAATCATAACTAACTAAGCATCTTCTCTATGATATACAGTATGATAATGGGCAGTATTGGATTAATCTGATAATTGTCAATATCACCAATATCGGATTATTTTTTTAAAATAAATTTTATTAAAGATTTTCNCCCCCCCCCAAGTTGCAATATTGGATTTTTAACATTGACGCCATTTGACAATGCCCACAATGTTAAAAATCCAATGTTTGTATACCGATAAATCTGGTACCCGATAATCCCCCTGGGGTCCCACACCTAATATATAGAAGGTATAATACACCTCATTATAACACAGATTCAATTATAATACGGATGTGAGTATAGCTCCCAGGGTGCTTTATTTTTTAAAGTAAATGAATCTGTTTTTTCCCCCCCAAGAACCACCCCCAGCCCCAGTTTTAAGCACAATTCAGTGTGTAACCCATAAGTGCACACAAAAAAGGGGATTTTTTAATTCTAGCACAGACTTCAGGATAACATGCCTCCCAAATATTGCATCATCACAAGGGTCCATTGTATATACCTACTCTCGCTATAAAATAATAACTATGTATCTACTGTATAAAAGAGACTATTAAACAGGGCGCAAGCAGACGGTATCAGATAAGGTGCTGGCCTTGGATCTGGGAGACCAGGGTTCAAATCCTGTCTTAGCCATGAGTTCAGCAAGTGGCTTTGGGCAAGTCACTCTTGCTCAGCTTCAGTTCCCGGTCTGTAAGATGGGAACACCTCACAGGGTTGTTTTGAGGGTGAACTAGCACTGAAAGTGCTAAATTAATGATAAACAAACAACTTCCAGTTCCAACAGTGTGACTCAGTGCCAGGACAGTAGTTCTCCCAATCATCTTATTGATAGGTTACAATCCCTTAAACCAATCAGGATCTACTTACCCAATAGCAGCTCTTCAGACCCCAGTTCTAAGAATGGAAACGTTTAGGATGCAGGCTCCTCCAATCAGATTCACTGTCAAGTAGCCATACCTACAGCCAATCAGAAGCCAGATGCCAAAGACCAGCTCTTCCCACTGTACAAGTACCCCTGCAGCTAATCAGGGTCCAGTTACTAAGCAGCCTAAGTGAAAACCCTGGTAGCAGCAAGCAGCATTTACCTCCCTCATATGGGCAATTATTATCCCATTATCTCCTATTGCTTTTCATGCAAGAGAATCCAGAATTAAGCCCAACTGCATGTCTTTCTTCCTCTGCGTCTGCTGGAGATGTAACATTCTTAATCCTCGGTTAGTTGAGGACTTCCGAGACCTTTCCCCCCGTCTCTGCAGTTGCGCTTCTTCCTTTTCAACTACAAGTGGCACTTTTCTCATTTTAATGAATGGATTTTATTGCTGGTGAAAGCTAGAATGACTGCGATCACAATCCTCTGCTGCTAAAGTCAATTGACTTTAATGGTGGAGGGTTGTCCTGTCAACCTTGCGGTTTTAAATTAATGCAGCCTCCATCTGTGTTTGGTTTCTTGTCCGTTATAGTAGCATCCGAGTACCTCACTGCACAAGGTTCCATGTCTCTTCCTTGTCCATTGTCTCTCGCCTTGACATTGGGACCACAGGGCAAGGGATAATTTGGCTAAGACGGGAAAACATTTGTGGCACGGCCGGGAGGAGGGGAAGTGCCAAGAAAGAGACGATGGGTGTTTTTACATGGATGTAGGGCTGCTCAACCCGGGAACAAGTCCAGGATCAGTTGAGTAGGAAATGAAGGGTGGAGGGATGGAAGCCGTCCCAGGATTTCTAGCCATCTGACTGAGCTGAGATAGGGCAGCTGTGTGGAGCACATTTAAACACTGCGTGGGAAGGGGGGGAGTGAACGGATGGACACATTTAGGCCTCTCGAAAGAAAGAAATCATGTTGGCTGGGGGCCAGCCCTCACTTCTATCCCTGCCACCACCAAATGGAGTTTCTCTTAGAATATTTTTGGAACCCCTAAACTTAGGAGCGTGGTTAAAATTCTCTCTCTCTCCTCCCTTCCTCCCTTGTCAGCAGCGGTCATCTCCTCTAAGCTGGGGTCATCAAGTTACGTACAGGTAATCTTCAGTCTTCTCATGTAACTTTGTGCAGCTGTAGCAATACATACCAAGCACACAGAAAAGGATCTGGTCCTTTATTTGCATATTTTGAAAACAGATTCACATTCAGCAGTCTTTTGAAGAAGGGGGAAAAGTGCTTAGCTCAGGAACATGATTTTCCTATTAATTTTGAATATTTGCCTGCCTTAATACTTCAAGGCATAATATTTTACTTGGCTGATTGCAGAAAACATGTGGCAGGGCTTAATTATGGAAGCTTTGTCCTGCTTTAGAAGAAACAAAAAGAAAAAACAAAACCTCCCCTTTTGACAGAGATGGCCTTTTCAGTGTCTGCAATTCTCATTCAATTGAAGGGAAGAGTGCATGAGGAGGATGAAAAATCACCAAGTATGGGAAATGCTGAATTAGAACCTGTCTTAAAAGCCACATACCTTAAGAGTTTCGCTTGAAAATCTGTTATTACACAGGAGAAGGTTCACATTAATTTTAACTGGACCAGATCTTTTTCCAACTCAATTTGTTTTTGTGCCATGGTTCTTAGCTTTCTATTGAAGTGATTTATATGGGCCTCGTTATACTTTAAGTATCCAAGTGCCTCACAATTTATCCTCACAACACCCTTTCTGTACTTTAAGAGATCTGGGGCATCAATTCATAAATTATATCATCCAGGATATCTGTAGTGGAGCAATAAATTGAATCTTCATCTTCTGAGGCCCTTTTCTAATGGGCACGGGTGTGCGGTGTGTGTTCCCACACACACACCCCGATCGCCATGCACAGAGCATTGGCACCCATTGCTCCGTGTGTGGGTGATGGGTGGAGCATGGGCGTGCGCATGTACCCCACCCACCGACTGTGGTGTTCCCACGAGCGCCCACCGATCCCCCCCGCACCTGCCATGGCATTCGCACGAGGGCCCCCCCACCCGCACATGTGTGTGTGTGTGTGTGTGTGTGTGGGGGGGCATCCATGTGAAAATGACCACAGACTAATGTTCTAAGCCAGTGCTATCCAACTTGCGGCCCACCAACCAAATCAGGCCTGTAACAGGTTTCCAGCTAGCCTGCAGTCTTACAATCTGATTTTTCTTAAATATCAGTTTTTCCTAAATAAAAAATATTAATTTTATGCAATAACAGCTCCAGACTCTGTGTGTTTAACCCACAGTTCGTGTTGATAAATTTGAACTCGGGGTTGGAATACCCCTGCACTATAAAAATAATGCACACCGGTCTCACGGTAGAGGACTTTGTGCAATTTGCTGCAATAAAATCTGGCCCCTTGCCAAGACATTGGATGGTTCTAATGGACCATCCTTTATTTATTTATTTATTTATTTAAACAAGTTTTGCTACCCCAAATATTGCTATCCTTCCCAGAATATTGTGGATGGAGACACGTGACTGAGAAAAGCCAGAGGTTAAGACTGGAAACAGAAGATGGGCACCAAGGTTGTGTTCTCATGAACTTCTTCAGTCCGTGTTAGTTATATGGGAATATCCAAATCACCCGAGCCACGCTGCTTCTGAATGGTACAAAACCTTCCTTTGACCACCCTGATTATGAGAACAAGGAAGTGATTGAAGCATGTTGTTTGGCTGTTGCCATTCATAGATATTCATTCATTCATTGAAACATGTTAAGAAATTCTTCGGGGGTTCATAATCCAGAAGAGTTGATCATGAGAACACATCCCAAGACTTTCAAACATAGGTGCTTAAAGCTAAGCTTCGGAGATAAGAAGCCTAGTTTTCAGAGCTGCATTATGCGTATTTCCCAATCACTCCAAGGACAGTGGGTATGCAGCACTCCTGGTAAACAGGCCATTTAGTTCGATCTCCCTCCAGCATGTTTATTCCTGGCCCTTGCGCTTTTATCCTGACAGTGCCATGAAATCACTCCCTAGCCTTGGTAAAACATCCACTGTTCGGTCTTGTAAAATAAAGTGAATGCCGCACTCTCATCTGACAAGGATGTTGCGCGGATGGATTTGCTACGGAAGAGTGCAGACTACGGTTGTAGGAGAGGAGAGGTTTTGCACTCAATAGGTTAGCTCTCGTTTGATTTAAAAATTGATAACGATCCCTGATAAGACAATCAGCGAAGGAGAAAAGACTAAGGGGGATAATAGGATAACAATCTACAGATATTTGAAAGGCTGCTATAAAGAAGATAAGAGAACAATGGGTCTCTCGTGCTATGGAGGACAGGCCACGAGGCAGTGGGTACAAGTTGCAGGAAGGGAAATTTAGTCTGATCAGGCACCAATTTCTGACTATAAAAGCATAGTCAGGCAATGGAAGCTGTGGATGCTCCATCATTGGAGGTTTTTAAGCAGAGTGGGTGAGCACATGGCTGGGAAGATCTCGGTATGGCAAATCCTGCACCAAGCAGGGGGCTGGATTCAAAGGCCATTTTTAGATGGTCTCACCCCGCCCACCTGGGTTGTTCTGTGCAGGGGCCCGGGTGGGCGGTGAGTGGGATGTGGAGCACGCCTCCACCCATGCCGCCTTCAGATGGGCCCCCTGGTCCATGGTGGATGGGTGCCCCCATGTAGACATGTCCCATCTAAAAACAGCCCGAGACCCTTGCAGTCCCTTCCAATCAACATATTCTTACGACAGTAGTAAGTAACCAAGTTTGGGATGTATCCCATTTAGGCAGTCGACAGCAATTCCTACTGCCAATTGTGACTTCAGTCTAATTGTTGCCTTTTCAAAAGCGCCTTTTGTGACTAATTTCTGAGAATAGCAATTCATTATGTTCCGAGTTTACTGTTCCTTCTCCAGTGACATTTCACAATCTGGAATTAATAAAATGCACTTTCAGAGAGCAAGCCCTCTTTCCAAGGTGCAGCTTTGTAACCTTGGTGATGAGGAGAAGAGCAGAGAGCCTGATCCTTGGAGTGTGTGAATCCAGAGCTAAACAGCTAAACCAATTTGCACGTGCTGAGGATCTAATCCCACAAAGCTTGCTTTAGCTTTCTATCCAGACAGATATCAATCCTGACTGCTCCTCTGCACCCCTGCTCTCTGATGTTTTCATAGTTTCAATCGGAGAAAGCACAATAGAGGGCTTTTGCCTTTTGTCCTTTAACATGTACAATATTCTCTCCAAACCCTACAATCTAAAGAGGGCAAAATGCTGGTGTAGCAGGTGGGGTTCCCCCAGGGCCACACAGGGCACTGGGGAATTAGCTCACCCCCTGCTTGTCAGGCTCCAGGAGCGGAGCCAGGGAAAGGGAAGGGGAAAAGCGGCGGGCAGAAGGGGAACCGGAGGACTCCAGGGGCAGAGTCAGGGAAAGGGGAAGGGAAGCGGGTAGGCGGGACGGTGTGTAGGGAGTCTGGGATGTCCCTCAGATTAAACGAGGAAACCTCTCAGCAGCTCTCCAATACCAAGGAGATGAAGCACTCAACGTAAGGACCAGCCAAGCTGGTCTAAGAAGGCTTACGGTTCATCATCGAGGTTGAGGGACGGGAAGCCAGAAGCGAGGGATCAAGGAACCAGAGGCAGGGATCAAGGGTAATGAAAAAGGAAACAGGTAAAAGGGAGCAATGGGCCAAAGGTAAAGAAGTGAGAATCTAGAAGCAGGGAGCTGGGGGCTAGAGGAGCCCAAATCTAAAGGGCAGCAGAGGGGCCAAGGAACTAGCAACACAGAATGGGGGTGGGGGAGGATCAGGGAACAAGCCCTGAGGGGCATCAGGGCCAATGGGGAGAGAACAGCAGGACATAAAGGAGGTAAGAAACATCCACACAGAACACCAAAGACAATACGACTTACACAACCTAAAAGAGCAACTAAACATGCAAACAGAGTAAGGAGTGAGTAGGACCCACCAGTCTAAACCACACACAGACAACGCAGAGAGGGGGAGGGAGCTGGGCACGGGAAGTCCCAACACACACACATTCCCCAACAAGACGGGTATCAAGGCAAGGGAAAGGGAAGGGTATAGCACACAAGGAATCACTGAGGGGGCACAACACGCTTAAGACTGACAACCACAAACAGAACAAGAGGATGTGAACCCAACAAGAGGCCTGAGCAGAGGAAGAAATGATCTGAAGCTCCGCACCTACCACCGCTCCCAGTAGCCTTAAATATCCCTGGGAGCCAATCAGGCTGTGGCAGGTGCAGCCACGCCCTTCCCCAGGTGTACCACAGAACCAGAGTAGGCAAGAGGAGGAAAAGCCCAGAAGGGGGAAAGAGCCGTTCCCTGCAACAACCTGCCAATAGCACAGGCCATAAGGAGCCTCCCAACCAGGACCCAAGGCCAGGGCTTCAAGGCAGGGCCGTGACACTGCTACGCTGTTTCAGCCTTGAGCTTTGGCTGAACCCCCTTCCTCCCCGTAAGGGGGTACCCTCTCCAGACACACCACACAGTCCTGAGGGTCTTTTTCTATAGTCCTTTATTGGACACAACCAGTCCAGCGTATCTCGGGCTGCCGGCTTGTCCGCCTCCACCCTACAGGCCCAGGTCCATCTCTCCAGACTCAGAAGCAAACCAACCACAACCCTGCAAAGTCCATTCAGCCAGGCCTAAGAGCAGCAAGGATTTCCCAAGGAGATGTTGCTCCTTCCACTCCCTAGCAGAGACTCCTTCCTCGCTGCCTAGTCTCTCCTTATATACAGCAGAGTGGGCGTGGCCAGGCTTCTACTCTTCCAACCTTCAAGGGCCAGTAACCTGCCCACTCTGTCACAGGGGTTTCTCAGCCTGTGCTCCCTACAGGCTGATCCCCAGCTTGGGGGCTGGTGCTGCCACACCCCTGGGTGCGCCCAGCCCTCTGACTGGTGCCCACAAGCCCCCTTCTTAAAGAGGCAGCAGCCCCCCCCCCCAAGAATGCTCCCTGCTACACCCAGCCAACAAGCGAGTAGCACAGCCTAGGACAGTGGCTGACCAGGATGGTGGACACCATAATCCCACTGCAGACCCAATCGGCTGGGTTCTTTCATGGCTTGTTGTTGATGGATACAAAAGCTTGCTCCCTCAACGAGACTACAGAAGCCAACTCTGCACCATACGCTCCAAGGGGCCGATCCAAGATGCACACGTGCATTCTGTGCCTTGTATTGGGGCCCTGAATCTAGGTAGGCACAGCATGTTGTGCTTCCCAACCTTGGTGCCATCTTACGAATGAGCGGTTTGTCTGAGCTTGAAGCTGCTCATCTTCTGGACGCAATGTAAGAGCTTCTTTTGTCAGGTGTTGGGCAGGCCGGGGTGTTGTGGGTTAGGGGATTTTACCTGGTTATGCTAATATTGGGTTTATTTCGTGTATTGTTATAGATGTTTTTCTGTATTGTAACCTGTTCTGAGCCTTCAGGGAATGGGTAGGATAGAAATGTAAAGCTTAAATAAAGTCTTAAAATGATCCACAAACAGTGTACTCTGGAATAGTCCCAATGAAGCCAGGAGAAGGAGCTTTGGGGCCAGATTCCCATTTGCATTGAATTTGCACCGTTGAAACTGCACCGTTCTTACACCCGAGAACACGGCCCTTCCCGTTCATAGGATATTATCTGATCTTTAAAGGTGCTGGGTAAGATTAATTCAATCGAAGTCAGTGAGGCAACACCCAGAAACACTGAGCTGAACCTACTTTCGTTTCATTGCCCGAGGCCTCTCATTCTCATTTACGAGAAGGGATGCATGCAAGCACTGAAAGCAGGGAAACATTGAAGTTAGGCAGCCACTTCATAAAGCATTTTGGGTGGGTGTAAGATGTTCTTCCCAGCCACTTCTCAGGGCTTCCGTTTACCCCCAAAGAGCTCCACGTATTCAGGGGTTCTGAACAGGCCTGGTCTCTCTGATCACAGGGATCTCCAGCTCTTGTCCCTCCAGAGCCTTGGTCCAAGAGCCAGATGCTCTGTAGCCTCCAGCCTGCAGCCCTCTCCCTGGCGGTTTAAGTCTTTCCGAGCAAGAACTCAGCTCGTGCCTTCGTACTAGGTGTTCCCAGCTGGCTTGCAGGGCAACAGCCTTCCTTCTGGTTTGCCGGCCAGCCACACACTTGCCTGCCTGGCCAGTGCCTCTCTTAAAGGGTCAACACTTGCCCTGTGCTCTGGGGACTCTATCACTCTCAGCCTCTCTGGAACCTGGTCCTGCAACACCTCTTCAGTGGATGTCTTTCAGGGCACTTTGGAGAAAAAGGTTCCCATGCAAGGTAAAATCTCATGCATCAAAACCGTAGAAGTGTTATGGGCTCTCTTTTTTCAGAAGGGAGAAAACTGTTTGTGCAAATAGGTGTTTGCATATGCAAATATATTAGAACAGTTAACTGTTCATTAAGCATATGAACCTAAAAAGACTAAAGTCAGGTCCTAAAAATACATATCACAGTTACAGAGAAAAAGAGCACTGACTGCAGATCGTAGGACCGTTGTAACGGGAAGGAAAGATTTAGTCCAAACAATTAAAAATACAGACTGTGATCCACAAGTCACTTACTGTGGAGCAGCGCCACTGGAGCTCTGAAGCCCATCACAGTCATATCAATTAACACTCAGTACCTGAGTCCAAAGATCATAAAGTACTTTATTCATGGGGATAGCTAGTAACAACTTTGTTTCATAGGAGGGGAAATTGGGGCATCGAGGTTAAGTGTTTTGTACAAGGTCCACTGCAGGGAGGCAGTATAGAGTTTGAATTACCTCAAGGCCAGCTATAACAAGAGTATTACCCAATGCTTTCTATGCTAGCACTATATTATTTTCTGCACCAAACATAATATTTAGCACAGTGCCAAGCTTTACAGCTTCTGGGCACTGATACCAGACTTTTTAAACTTGAATTTCTTGTCCAGGCTTCTTCAAAGACACCATGTGTAAGTCTGTGGTCAACTGTCTCTTGAGATTTCCTCCTTATACCAGAGTCCCGAGTTGCTGAGCTTTATTGCGGAAATAAAAAGTTCCTTTCTGCTGCTCTTTCCCTTCTGAGTGCAAATAACTCTCCAAGGCAAATATTTCCCTCCCACCTGGCCCCGTTTTCCTTCCTCCGTAATTTTTTCAGACACAGGCTACTGGCTGGCCTAAGGACTATTTACCCACTTCCAAAACTCTGACAACTAATGATGCATTAATCACATTCAGAGCATGGATATTTATTTTTGCTTCTCCATACGCATCCCTTAGAATCGCAAAAGATTAATTATTGCACAGGCTTCTATTCAGAAATGTGGATTCTCTGTAGACTCACTTCATCAGCCATCTTATCAACTCATTCAGAAGCTACCCCTGCCCCTAAATGAATCTTTGATTTCTGCCATTCACTCCCATAGCCAGCTAAAAAGTGCCTTCCCTGGGTTTATGTAGCCTTGCTCCTCTAGTATCTGGGGTACTGTATACCCCAATTATGACAGGAAGCAGAGGCAACCCCCCACAAAAAGGGGTAACAGTAATTCATTTCATTTATCTAGAGCCCCCCCTGCCAAATGGTGTTTGGTTACATCACAACATTAGTACAAAAATAGAATCAAACAAGCCCACCTTAAAATCCATATAAAACATTTTCAAAGGGAAATGTAAAGGGGAGGGGACAATACAGTCAGGGGAACCAGTAGTGGATCTTCTAAAAACCTGGAGAATAGAAGAGTCTTTGGGTGGTTTCTGACGGTGAAGAGGGAGGAACCAAGATGAACATCTTGATGGCGCGTGTTCCACACTGAGGGGCCTGGCACAGGAAAGGCCCAATCGCCTGTCAGCTTAAGGTGCAGTCCCCAAACAGTGGGTGGTGTCGGAGCATGGCTAGCCAGTACGTATTTTATTTATAAAAGCTTCTAGCCCACACAGGCAGCTCTGGGCGGCTCACAAGTAGGGTGCGGCTGGTCCTGCTCTGCCTGTGCCTTGCTCCATTCTACCCGTTACCCAAGTCTCCGCAGCTGAATTGCAGCTGCTCCTCAGAATCTCAGCAGTCAGGACTACAGCTGAGCCCTGGAGCAACTAGCCAGTCTCAAGGCAGGAGAGGTTGTGTGTTTGCGCACGTCTCTCTCTCTCTCTCTCTCTCTCGGCTCTCAGACATATGAAGCTCTTGGTACCTGGCTCTTAGGGTTGGGAACTTTGGCCATCCCTGCTATAGTATAGAGCTGAACTGTCCTGGAGGTGTCACTGGGATGCATCAGCAAAGCAACCTGCAGCTCGGCCACATTGTGTAATAGGAGTTGGGGTGGGGGGCACGGGAACAATCCTGTGGTTTTTTGTATCCGGTCGCTCTATGTAGCAGCCAGGACCACTCCGTTATCCAGTCAGGCCTTTATTCCGACTCTATCCCTATGCTCTCCTGGGTCCTACTATGGATTCTTCCCTCCAACTCCAGCCACCATTTTTTCTCCCAGGTGAAAAAGGCTAAAAAAAAAAGCCCCATCGCAACCTATTAAATCAGCCAGACAGTGGAGAATGGTGTGAAGGGACCTCTCCTTCGGATGGAGTAGGAGCCAACTGAGTCCTCTGCCACCTCAGAGAACTACGGAGAATGCCATCACCCACACCGAGGCAGATTCCAGCATCCGGCAGTGCAGAGACCCATCACTGCTTCTCTGGGCTGCTTCTAAAAATGCTCTTTTACTGCCTTGAAATAGTGACATTCCTTGTAGTTTTATGACAATCTCTCAGAGGCCCAATGATGTCATTTTAACAGCAGCAGGACGTCCTAGCTTACTGAGGTGGAGGGACGGAGCCCAAGCTGATGCCGTTCCTTTCCCTGGTCAAAGGGGGTGTTTTTTACATACACGTTTCTCCTGCATGTTTGCAGTTTCATCCTGAACTTTCTGTGTGTCTAAATCACTCACCCAGATCTTAAACATCCGGATCTTTGAACTTCTGCGTGAAACTTCTCCCAGAACCTTTGTGTGTAAAAGGTTCTCCTGGTAAACGGCTTTGTTCCAGGCAGCTGTGGTCACTTGGTTTCCATGGCAGCCCCTCACATCTACAGCTGCGGCTACTTTAGGCTGCCTCAGGGCAGCGTGTGTGTGAAAAATGCATCTGGAACTTACTTGTGGACTTGTAAACTCAGAAGATTGAAAAATTCGGAACTTTAGCGTGTGTCTAAAAATGCCCAGTGTCTGCAAAGGATTCTGGGATGCTTATGGGAGTGGCTGGGAGACCAATTACCACCGACCTAGTGTCCATACAAATACGCACTGTGGATAAGCTAAACCCTGTGGTAAATAACACTACCCAAAAGGGACCTTTGAAATCACAGCCACAATTTTTAGTACACGCAATCACAAAATCTTTGTGGCCGCTGGGGAGTTAGTTTGGGGGAGGGGGGGGCAGTAGAGGAGATTTACCTGGATGTTAATGTTTCACGTGGAAAAGTCACGAGTGTGACTTGTTTCAGGTTGTCCATACAGACCTCCAAGATGGACAACACTGGACACAGGTGAAATCAGACTCAACTCCGAGAACCAAAAATGAAATAAAATACAGTTGCCAGACTTTATCCTGATATTAAATTGTTCTTGCCCTACTCCACCCCTGAACCAGTCACCAGCCGTATAGCGTTTGATTTTTCTAACGCTCTTTCTAACGCTCTTGCTTTCAAAGGCTCTACTGGCAAGTTTCAGTCTCCCTAGGACAAGATGTGAGGAATGAAACAGAATGGATTGATGTTAGCCTGTGCTTGAGAATGCTCACTAATGACTTTGAGGGCTAGAAATGCTTGTGGAGGGAAAAAAAAAGCAATAATCATAAATTTCCCCCTAATAGCCAGGGAATCTAGAACAGCATGTCCCTTCCCAGCGTGTTACACTCTCTTCTTGCATGGCCGTTTCCTGGCTATTATCACCCCTCGAGCCTTACTCTGGAGGAGATTTATCTGTATAATAATGTTGTAATACAAGAGGCAGGCAAGCTTTCAAGAACTAACCATTGTTTGCATAGCTGCTCCTATGAAAAATGGAGTATCCTGCATGAGTAGGAGAGATATTTGCTAAGCTACAGGCTAGAACACAAACCAGGCCATGCCCTTAAGCCAGGGAACCCATTCTCATGGGGGTCTGAGTACAGGGGGGTAAGGGAGGGGTTGTCAATCCATTTTCTTGCCCCAGAAAGACATGGGCAAGCAAGGATCAGAAGGCATCTTCCCTGTGCTGCTAGGTCTCCCCTAATCCAGCCCTAACTGCAAAGGACACACCAGATTTAAAAGCCATCCCATGGCTAGTTGCTTTTTATGCCATGGCCTGTTCTCCCAAGAGGTTGTAACCTTAGGCCTCCATCTATTGGGCTCCCTGCCCACAAATTGGCTGGGAGGGTGTTCAGCTCAGGAGACCTGTTTTGGTGCCCTTTGCCGCAATCTATTAACCGCATTCCTAACCGCAAAACGGACAAGCTTCATTGAAGCCAAAATCATGCAACGCTCACTCAGCCCTGCAGCCCAGGCACAAGGTCCCCTCTCGCCACAAAAAGCTTACACCTACGTTTTACACAGGGCGCCACCCACCTGGCAGCAGATTCACTTGACAACTTTATTCAATTTATTAAGTTTTTCATGGGACAGGAATTCAGGATAAAACAAGCTGCTAATCCTGGTTTTCACAGTGACGTGATGTTTGATCCTAGACCAATTCCTTAATTGGTCAGTGATTCCCAAAAGTTTGCTTGTGCGACTCCATTTTGAGACCTATACGCCCATGACCCCAGACGGCAGCAAAGACAGGAAAAAATAGATCATTCTAGATCACCCCCCGACCCCATCTGTAGATGAATGACCTTATTTGGAATCCTGACCTGAGGTCTGAGAACCTTTGCTCTACGAGGCTCAGTTTCGAAACTTTCTAGATCTTTAAAAATGGTGTACTGATCTTTGCCTACAGCAAAGGGATATTATTAGTGTCTGCTAGCTGTAGATAATTCTTAAGGGAAATTAGTGGCTGCATTGGAATTAGAACTCCTTTATTGCTAATGGACAAACCAAAGACACAATGGGAAATTTTGTCTGGGAGAAATAATTAATCTAAGCCCAAACAACAACTGCAAAGCAACATAATAATTGCTGGATAATAGAAATGTTCAAAGTTTCATTCTATAAGATCTGAAGGGAGCAGGAGCTGAATTCTCCTCTTTGACCTGAGATGACCTCTTGGGGAAACAGGCTGCTCAGAGCCTGTGTGTTTGGAGAGAGCTCCTGAGGAACACCGCTTGGCTTCCTAGAATAGCCTGCCCAAAGACTGAGTAACCGGGTTTGGTTATGCTAAGGCCTGCTAAAGCCAGAGGCTTACAAGGGGTCAAAAGGAGTTTGCCTGGCTCAGGAGCCTCAGAAGAGACTGGGGCTTGTTAGAGCCTGAAAGAGGGGCTGTGGAAGTGATGAGGGCTTAGGTTTGGAAGCCGGTACCCAGATGTAACTTGTATGTTGGCAGTGGCACAGAGAGGCTGGAACTGCCCTATATTGAATAAAGGAGACACTGGAACTAATTCCTTGAAGTTTGTGGGCCTGGATCCTGACAACACTCATCCATCAGGCAAGCCCAGCCCTGTTACAACAGGAAAAGGCTAATATTAACCATTTGGGGGTTGGAAACGAAAGCAAAAAAACCCTGGATGGCTTATTTGGCCTTCATTAATGACTGTGTCCCACCCCCTGCAATGGCCATCCTATAGCTTAAATCGTAAGAACTCCTGTTTTATCTTCAGCTGTAGAGAGGCAGATTAGTCTAGTGGTTCGGCGGATAGGTAGTGAATAGGGTTAATTTCCAAGCTTTGGAGCAGGGGTTCTAGGGTGGAATTAAAAATATGGTGTTTTTTCAAATTAAGCACTGGGTAAGAATGAGGATACGCAGGACTCCTTCCCTCTTCAAAAAAATTTCTTGCAGCTCTGGTTCGTCTCCACATTACTTGTAATACTTCCAAGCCAGAAAAGGCTGAGCAGCACATTCTTTTGATTTGTCATGCAGAGGCATCTTGTACGGAGAGCCGAGGCGGCTCAGGCACATGTCCTCGGACTAGAAATGTGACTAGAATGAGCTCCTTCTGAAGTCCTGTAATCACAGGTAATAATTTATTCTCTTTCTCCCAAGACTTGTAGATCATATTTTAGGTGCCTGCCAGAGGCAGACAGGATCCAGCCTTTCAAGAAGCAATTCAGCCGTTATCAACATTCGCCAGCATTGTAATGCAGTATTAATTAATGGAACAGTAAAAGGCAGTCCTACCTATCTAGACAACTCTAAGTGTTCAACCTTTAATTCATTTAGTATTTATTAAAATAACACAATCAGCATGAAGCCGTTTAGTTTAAATGTCAACTTCATTTGTGCTGCTAAGGGATTTATCTGCAGCTCAGAAACAAATGGTATGAAAAGCCAGATTGCAACCCTCCTCCTAATTCACTGGGATTCGACCTGGTCATCTTTTCAGGCTGTCTGGCATGTGTATATATGAAAATAAAACCCGGCGCAATGGGCACAATCCTCCCTCAATGCTAGTGCTGAATAATCCTATAAAACCTAGGCACTATGTTTCTCACTGCTGTTCATTTAAGCCAGAGGTTATTTTTTACTGTAGGTTTGGTCTTGTCATGAAAAAGTGAAACTTTCATTTTTAACACGGGGTAAGAATTTACAGCCTCTTTGGGCCAGTGCATCTGATTCCTGCTAGCTTTACTCACATGAGTAGCTCTGTCACCAGGAACATCCACACAGGGATGACATCCCAAACCTTTTGCAAAGCCTACACTGTGCGTCAAGATGCCGAGTTGGATCATGCTCCTTGTCAATGGGTTGAGATGCCAAGTGGGATCATGCTCCTTCCACCGCCGCGTCCCTGTACTCCTGAGGGAGCTGGGAGCCTGGAGACTCGTCCTCCCCCGTGAAAACAAGACCTGGTCTGGTTAGCTGAAGAGTGGGGTGTGAGCTGCAGCAGGTAGCTGGGCCCCAGGACTGCTCCAGCTTCCCTCCCCACCCACCCCTGTGGAGAGGGAGTGGGGAGACAAGGGAGGGGTTTTGTTGAAAAGAGTTGGGATAGGGAAGCTTTTGATTAGGGCTGGTTATTGGGGAGGGCAGGACTGGAAGTGGGATTGTGGGGGTTATTATGGAGGGTGGGGTGGGAAGGGTTTGGTGCCATCTCAGTTGGCAAGAAGCACTGGGATGGTTCTGGAGATGTAGCGGAGTGGGTATACCCCCCCAGTGAGGAGGGGTATGGAGGGAACACCCCCCCTGTGAGAAGTTGTGGGAGGATAGAGGAAGGGGGAGGGTATTCCCTGCCACTGCCCTACAGGGAGAACCACTGAGTGGCAGGGATCAGGCTGGGGGGCGGGGGCATGGCGATAGTTCCCATGACACCTATGGTCCTCGCAGAAGGAAGGATTTGTCCTTTGGAGTGGAGGGGTCGGTGTTCAGTACTGGTCCCTCCCTCATCCTTCCCTGGCTTGGGTGGCCAGAAGGCGGAGGTCTTAGGGGCCCCTGACCTTCTGTTGGTGCTGTTAAACACAAGGTCAGTAGCCAATAAGTCATCTGTTATCTGGGACTTGATCCTGGATTTGACTGCCGATCTTGTGTGTCTTGGCTGGACA
Organism: Sphenodon punctatus; assembly: GCA_003113815.1. NCBI lineage: Eukaryota > Metazoa > Chordata > Lepidosauria > Sphenodontia > Sphenodontidae > Sphenodon > Sphenodon punctatus. The sequence goes on from QEPC01000564.1 coordinate 3,227,512, forward strand.
ACGAGTCACGGCTGATTCTGGCGGACCTTGTCCTGGCCGGGTACTCTGTTCGCCACCACCCTGGGCCAGAGGGATAGGGAAGGTGGCATAGCCATTGTTTTTAGGGAGAATTTGCCTGTTAGGAGGTTCTCAGTGCAGGCTGAGGTCCTTCATCTCATGGTTGATTTGGCCAAGGACAGATTTGGGATTCTGCTTGTGTACCATGCACCCCACTGCCCGGCACCATCCTTATCTCCTCTAGCTGCCCTGGTCTCGGGGTTGGTCTTGTGATCTCCGAGACTTATTGTCTTGGGGGGCTTCAACATCCATGCTGAGGCCAGGCTGCATGGTGGGGAGTTGAGTTCATGGCTTCCATGGCAACTATGGGCCTGTCCCAGGTTGTGATGGGCCCTATACATGAGGGGGGCATACTCTAGACTTGATGTTCTGCACCGACTTTGAGGCGGGGGTCCGATGATTGGGGGCGGTGTTAGTTCACTCTTGCTGTGGTCGGACCATTACCTCCTGTGGGCTCTTCTTTCCGGCATGCCTGCCTGACCAGAGGTGTGAGGGATTAGGATGGTCCACTCTCGGAGACTGATGGAACTGGTAGGCTTCCAGATGGCTCTAGGGGGATTTACCCATAGACCTTGGTGACTGCTCCATCAATGCCTTTGTAGCCTTTTGGAATGATTGGTTGGCAGTGGCACCATACTCTTGAAGAAGACCACCGACTGCAGCATAAGATGCTCTTGAAGCACTATGCTGGGGCTGTGTGGGAAGCAAAGAAAGGTTTCTTTGCTACCTTCATGGTGTCCGCGAAATTGTGTCTGGCAGAGCTTATCCGGGTGATGAGGGGTCTGGTCAGTCCAGCCTGTCTCCACTGGACCTGGAGTCTTCCAGAGCCTGCTGTGACATTTATAGTGTATTTCACAGACAAGATTGCTCTCATTGAACATGACTGACTCCGCCCTTTCAGAGACAGTACCAGAGCCAGAGGTTAGGAATGCCCTTCCTAGTCAATGTTTGTCGGATCATTTTCAATTGGTGACACCCGCTGAGGCAGGGGACGTGCTTGGGTCTGTTAGGGTCACAACTTGTGAACTGGACCCTTGCCCATCCTGGCTGGTTAAGGCCAGCAGGGAGCCAGTGCTGGTCGGGGTTATCAATGCCTCCCTGGGGGAGGGGAGGGCGATGGACTCACTTAAGGAGGTGGTGGTCCAGCTGCTCCTCAAGAAGCATCTCTTGAAACTGATGCCCTGGAGCGCTATTGGGCTGTCTCTAGCCTTCCCCTTTTAGGAAAGGTTATTGAATAAGTGGTGGCCCGTCAGTGGCAGGTGCATCTAAACCGCGTTGGTTTCCTGGACCCCTCGCAGTCAGGTTTTCATCCGGGTTATGGCACCAAGACTGCGCTTGTGGCCTTGGTTGACAACCTGTGAGTTGAGCTGGATAGGGGGTGTTTGACCCTGTTGGTTCTACTCGATCTGGGGTTTTTGACACAGTGAACCATGAGGTGTTGGTGACCCATCTGCGGGACCTGGCTGGAGTGGATGTGACGGTATTACACACAGTGGGTCCATTCCTTTCTAGCAGGAGAGTTCAGCGGGTAGTCCTGTGGGAATGAACTTCATCCCCCAGGGGGGCTCCTGTGGGGGGTCCCGCAGGGTTCCATTCTGTCCCCCCTCTTGTTCAATGTGTATATGCAGCACCTGGGGGAGGTTGTGCATAAGTGGGGAGTATGAGGTCGTCAATATGCTGATGATTAGGGGTGGGAATCCAGGCAAAATTTCGGTTTTGGTTTCCCTGTGTCTCAGATCTCCTTTCAGTTTTGGATTGATCAGTGTCGGTTATTTTTTTCCATTGACTTCAATGGGAAAGAACCATCCGAGAGTCCCGAGACAGGGAGCTGCCACCGAAGCCCCAGCCCCGGGTATCCCCACCATACTGCTTCCAGCCTCGGAGGGTGGGGATCCATTACCCCTAACACCCCCACCCGCTGGGGCCCAGCTTCACCCCCCACCCCACCCCTGGGGCCCCTGTACGTTACTCTTGCCTTTAGGTCTGGAGGGTGGGGGTCATGGCGGCCAGCTGGGCTGCCGGCTGGGCCTCTTCCGCTGCTGACTGTCGGGAGCCAGCTCTGCTGCCAAGGGCAGTGGAGAAGGCCCGGTGGCCTGGCAGAAGAGCTGATTCCTGACACAGTCAGCAGCAGAAGAGGCCTGGTCACCGGTAGTGGAGCCAGCAGCCCATCTGGTGGCCCAGCCAGTGGCTGTGACCCCCACCCTCCGGACCTGGACTTGCAAAGGTAAGAGGGGCCCCGGGGGTGGGGGGTAAAGCTGGGCCCCAGCGGGTGGAGGTGTTGGGGGTAGTGTTACCGGGGTAGGGGGACAAGATGCACACACGTTCACCCTGCCACTGGGGAGCGAGGTCAGAGCAAGGAGCGACCGAAGAAGAATGCCCGTCAGGATAGTGTTTGGGCTCTCACCTCTAATTAAAGAGAACGAGCCCCTATCATCATAGGGCGCTGCTGACCACGAACCCAAGGCTGCCCCACACACGCTCGCACACTCAGCACACCCACGGGGCTTGGGGAATTCACCCTTGGGGGTGCAGGGCCCCAGGAGGGGGAAAAGGAGATGGGAAGCGGGGCACTCACCTCCGAAGCTTAGGACACCGATACAAGGAAGGGCAGGGCACTCACTCTCTCACGTAATCCACTCTCACAGTCACACGTTCGGGGAATTACAGGGTCTCAACGAAGGTCCACACACACGGGCAAGTTCAGGCACACAGTCAATTTCCACTCGTACTCCACACAGAAGGGCCGGTTTCAGTTAATCACCAGCGCCGTTCCCCAGGCGGCGCTGGTTCTTATAGCCCAAGCCCCGACCTTGTACGCGCCTGCAGCCGCTCTGAGCGGCGCTGCGGGGGTGGGGGAATTGCTACACGTTGCTTCCCTGGCGGGGATGTGGCCTCCGCCCGGTGTTTCCTCGCTGTTGCTAATGGCGGTTGTAGGGGCATTCCCTGCAGGGCCGGAACCCGCCCCTCCTGACTCCTTGTCCTTGGGGGAGTGGCTACTGCTCCTGGCCCCGCCGTCACTATTTGCGGGGGGCGTGAGGCCACCTCTGGTGGCACCGGGGAATCCCCTGCCTGCTGGGTTCCCTCTGGAGCGGTGGTGTCCGGGCAAGGCCTTTGTGCAGTGGCCGGAGGGGAACCCAAAGGAATTCTTTGCCCCTGCGGGCTACAAGGTTGGGCCGGGGGCTGCGGGGGCTGTTTCGGGGGCCCCAATCCTCGGTCACCCCGTGTGTCATGTGCACCCCTGACAGGTAGTAGATCCCCACCCCCACCCTCTGAGGCCAGGAGTGGGATGGTGAGGGTGGAGGAGGTCTCCCGGCTCTTCCCATTGAAGTCAATGGCACGATTTCCCATTGATTTCAATAGGAACAGAAGATCTGAAAATTGGGAACTGAGAAGGGCCCAATTTTCTAATCTCTTGGTTTTATCCAAAAGAGGCACTTTCAGCCTCTTCCGGTTAAAACCAAAACTGTAAATCCCATCCCTACCGATGATATTCAGCTGTATTTCTCTTTTTCATCCGACCCAGGACCTGCAGTCTTGGTGCTTTCGAAGAGTTTGGGTGCTGTGGGGGACTGGATGAGGACTAGCCGATTGAAACTGATTTCCAACAAGACAGAGATGATGCTTGTTTGGGGGGCTGGTGATCGGTGTGAGGGGGTTTCCCCTGTTATTGATGGGGTTCACCCAGTTCTTGCACCTTGTGTGTGAAGCCTGGGGGTGCTCCTGGATTCACAGCTGTGCCTAGATGTTCAGGTGTCGGCTGTGCCCAGGAGTGTCTTTTGCCAGTTACACCTGGTGAGGTGACTCCGTCCGTATGTCTCGGACTCCAATCTCGCCACCATCATCCATGCATGTGTCACCTTGAGGCTGGATTGCTGTAATGCCTTCTACGTGGGGCTGCCCATGGTGACGGTCCGGAGACTACAGCTAGTGCAGAATGCAGCGGCCCGTCTGCTTATGTGGACGGGTCACCAGGAGCACATTAGACCTGTGCTCCGAACCCTGCACTGGCTGCTTATAGTCTTCCGGGCCCGATTCAAGGTGCTGGTCTTGACCTATAAGGCCTGAGCCCTAGCTATCTGAGGGACCGCCTCGCATCCCGGGACAGCTCCTGCAGTCACTGGGAGGCGCCCTCCTGGAGGTTTCCCGCTGTCAGCAGGTGAGGACCGACAGGCAGGCGTCCTTGGCGGCAGCACTAGTGCATTGGAACTCGCTTCTGGCGGGTGTTTGCATCAGATCAACTCGCCTTGTTTTTTGACGCCAGTGTTGGATGCGGCTCTTCTGCCAGATATTCGTTGGAGGGGAGGGTGGGTTTTTATATATCTGTGCATATGCTCTTGGTTTTTATGGAGTAGAATTTGTACTGTTTATGTTATATTGTATTTTATTGATTGCATGTTGTGAGCTCCCCCCAAGCTGCCGGAGGCAGGATGGGGTGGCATATAAATACATTTATAAATAAATGGGGTTGCAGCCCCCTAGGTATTTGATACACTCCATTGTTGTCTGGGGTCATGGGATTTATCTCACAATGTCAGTGGTCACGCAGGCGAACAGCAAGGAGACCACAGGCCTAAAAGGAGTTCCGCACGCGCCCAAGAGGGGGAGGTTTCTGACGCAAACAACCAAACCCAACAAAGAAACAAAAATACACCTGATAGAATGTATTAGAATATAAAATGTAATCTATAAAATATAAAAACGCAATTATATAATATGCACAACATACATAATGTAGAATATAAAACATCAGTGAGATAGGTAGAAAAGTACAATGAGCCCAACGTGTTTTGAGCAAAGCTCTTCCTTGAGGGCGCTCTAAGAAAGAGAGGGCAAAGTATAATTAATTGGATAATTATTTTTTTTTTTATTCTACGGAAGAACAATTTTTTACCAATACAACACAATGAAACCAAAACTAAAAACTGAAATGACAAACAACACGACCAGGATCACTGAACGAACAGTGACCCATAAATACTCTATGTTAAAAAATGAATCGGACGAGCAAAAAATAGACAAATGGCAAATAAGACTTCAGGGTGAATGTCTGCACATTCTATTCTATTTCTCAACAGGGTAGCAATCCCTCAATTCATGGTGGTCTTCCAAATAATATTCCACAAACTTCAACACCAATAGAGTGATTTTTTACTAAAGTTCCTGATACATGGTTATACTCCTCCAAGAGTAATTTAAAAGGCACATGGAATTTTAAAAGAAGGGAATTTAAAATAATGTTTCTAAAAAGCCATGGGAATTTAAAAGAAGGCATGGATGGGACAGGGAGGGAGCATGGGTTGGAGGCATGCCCGAGTGGGAGGGGCAAGGCCTACTCTCTCGATCTTGGTTGTGCTCCTGTATTAGCCACAACGGCTTCTATTTAGCTGGGGGGGCGTTAAAACAAGATAACCCAACCTATTGCAATCGAAGCAGCACCATTCTATTTGAATTGGACATTGATCTATTTGGTTTTAATTAGTAAAAAAAGTTTAAGGACCATGTGACATTTGGTATTCAGACTGACCGACACAGGAAAAAATGTAAATATTTCCACGGCCTTGCTTGTTTAAAAAGCCCATGAGTAGAGTAGGCTAAATGGAAAAGAATGTGACTCACTCCCACGTAATGAATGGCAGGAGCCTAGAGTGTTTCTTTAACTCTGGAATGTAATCTCTTTGCATTGCTAACTCCGAGCTGCTCTCTTCAAGTTAAGAAAGGGTATTAAAAAACAAAGAAGCTTTGCATTCTCCAGCAAGCTACACCACCCATGAGAGATGGCTGTCTAACTTATTGTTAAAGGCTTCCAGCAACGGAGCTGCCACAACCTTCTTTAGCAAATGATTCCACTGCCCAACTGCCCTGGAAGTTAGAAAATTCTTCCTAATCATTAGCCTAAATCTTTTCACCGTTAATTTAATTAAACCCATTCCTGCCGGTGCTATCCTCACCCACCAGAGAGAACTGGGCACCATTGTGTTTTACACCTATGAAAACTGTAATAACGCCCCCCCCCCAGGCTTAATTGCTTATCAAGGCTAAACATTAAGTTCTTTCAAACTCTTCTCATGGGGCTTCCCCTGCATTCTCCTCCGAGTGTCCTTCTCTGGCTGGCTACAGTCCTCTTGGTGAGGCTGCCTGGCCAGTCGCGAGATACCATCCCTCCCCTGGCCTTGTGGACAAGGATGTGATCTGGGCCCGCTTTGACCTGGAACCCGGCAGCACGTGTTAACACGTGTCACTGGGATTGCCCAGGGCGATGTTGGTGGTTAGCCCAGGCTGTGACCTCTGGACAATCTCAGAGGTCACAGACCCGGCTAAGTCCACCCGATGAAGCCAGAGTGGGCAAAGCAGACTAGCTCGTTTGTGTGGTCGCAGCTTATTCCATCATGGCTGTGCTTCATTGGATGTCATGGCTGCCTGTCATGGTGGGGGGGTGGGGTAGGCTGCTGGGAGCCCAGTGCAGGTGGGGCCGCCTGCCCATTTGTTGTGCCCCTGGCCATACGGCTCCCCAGCTGCGAACAGGTCACCTGACTTGATCCGGGCTGTGTCAGTGAGGATTGTCTGCCCCCTGGTGGCACAGGGAGCGATCCCCCTCAGCCACGTCTGTTTTCACTTAATGCTTCTGTGGATGCAACCCCAAATAGTGTTCACCTTCATAGCTGCTGCATTATCTGTTCCACAAAAAAGTTTCCTACCAGTCCATGATCTTTGCCCTGCTCCACCTGCCAGGACCTTTGTACTCCAAAGGGAGGAGGTAAGTTTCATCTGGAACCTTTTGCATCAGTTTAGCAAGGGGTTTCAGCGGACATTCAGTGATGTATTTGAAGCATGCTTTGCTCTCCAGCTCCACCTTATTCAAACACTGCTCCCTAGTACTATCCAGTCCAAGCAGCTCGACATCTTCATCCCATGGACTATTGTACGCGCTCTACGTGGGGCTGGCCACGGTGGCGGTTCAGAGGCTGCAGCTGGTGCAGAATCCCGCAGCCCGTCTCCTTATGGGGATGGGTTGCCAGGAGCACATTACACAGGTGCTCCATTCTCTGCACTGGCTGCGTTTCTGGGCCCCATTCAAGGTGCTGGTTCTTACCTATAAAGCCCTATATGGCTTGGCCCCCCTATATCTGTGGGATCTCCTCACTCCCCCTTCTCTGGATCGACCCCTGCGGTCAACCAGGAGTGCCCTTCTTGGTGGCTGCACCAAGGCTGTGAAACTTCCTCCCTACAGAAGCTGGGTGGCCCCGGACCTCTCCTCTTTCCGAGGTCTGCCAGGCCTTTGGCGAGGGAGATGGAGGAGGGTGGGTTTTTATTTTTATGGGGGGTGGTAAGGGTGGGGTATTTCCTCCCTCCTTTTTCCCCGGGGGGGATGTTTTCTCCCTTTTTTCTCTCTTCTCTCCCCTTTTTAGATCTTTTATATTTATGTTGTTTGTGTATTTTTACACATTGTAAGCTGCCCAGAGCTGCGTTTGGCAGCAGGGGCGGGATATAAAATGTTTTAATTAATGAAATAAATGTTCTGAAGAGGAGCATTGTCATCTGGTCATTGTTTGCATTGCTTGAGCCATCCAGCAGCAAAATGAGGGGATTCATTCAGCAAGCCACTAGAACTGCAGGCAACTGATGACAGGACAGCAAAATAGATGCAGAAATGGGCAAACCAGACCCAGGCCGAGAATCTACTGCATGCCGACACTACGGTGCATTCCCGGCACAAACCATGCCCGGCTGCACAATCTCTTCAATGCTCTGTCTTCATAAAAAGCTCCACCCTGGGATAGCATTTGAGAAAGCAGCTTAAGCTCCAAGTGCAGCCACTCCACATGCAATGAAATGCGCCAACTACGAGAATGTCAGTGACAGTTGCAAAATCTAATGAGTGAAAGGGATCAAAACATGCTCATTATCAAAACAGCCTCACTCAGTCATTAGGTGGACTGAGCGCCCACCAGTCCAATAAAACTGGCCAAGGGGGAATTTGAGGAACGACTCGCTGAAGACACAAACAATAATAATGAAAACTTTTTCTTGTACATCAGTAGTAAGACGCCTACCAGAGAGTCAGTTGGGCCATTTGATGACCAGAGGTAAAAGAAAGGGGCACTCAGGGAGGATGGGGACATTGCAGAGAAGCTGAATGAATTCTTTGCTTCAGACTTCACCACTGAGGCTGTTGGGGAGATATCCACGTTGGACTGAGGTCGCTTTTAGACGAGACAAATTTGCGCATGCTTGGTAAAAAAGTGTACGTGTTTTCATGCTCGTTTAAACACCTAAACCATTTTAAATGGGCATTTGCCATGATCGTGTAAAAGCCCAAACCGTTTTGAATGTTTTTTTTTTAAAATAACGTGCATTTTTTAAAACCGGTTTTGGCACCCCCCCAATCAAAGGGGCTCAAAACTGGTTTTAAAAAATGCGCACTATTTTAAAACCACATTCAAAATGGTTTGGGCTTTTACATGATCATGGCAAATGTGTATTTAAAATGGTTTAGCTGTTTAAACGAGCATGAAAACACGCGCATTTTTTTACCAACCATGCGCAAATTTGTCTTGTCTAAACCGCCCTGAGTCTTTGTAGGTGAAGAACAGGAAGAATCACAAATGAGACTCTGGATTAGGTTCTACAGCAAACTGACAAACTAAATAGTAACAAATCACCAGGACCAGATGGTATTCATCCTAGCGTTCTGAAGGAACTCCACTATGAAGTTGCAGACCTACTATTGGCAATTTGTAACCGATTGCTAAAATCTGCCACTGTATCAGGAGATTGGAGGGTAGCAAATGTAACACCAATATTTAAAAAGGGTTCCAGAGGTGATCCTGGAATCTACAGACCAGCAAGCCTGATGTTGGTGCCGGCTAAACTGTTGGAAATGGCTGTTAAAAACAGAGTTACTGAGCATATTGATAAATATGCCATAATGGGGAAGAGTCAACATAGATTTAGGAAAGAGAAGTTGTGCCTCACTAATCTATTGGATATTGGCATTTTATGAGTGTGTAAATGAGCATGTGGATAAGGACGAGCCAGTTGATAAGGTGTATCAGGACTTTCAGAAGGCATTCGACAAGGTTCCTCATGAGAGACTCTTGAGGAAATTAAAGATCATGGGATAAGAGGCAGTGTCCTATCATGGATCAGTAACTGGTTAAAAGATAGGCAGCAAAGAGTAGGACTAAATGGTCAGTTTTCACAGTGGCGAAAAGTAACTAGTGGAGTGCTCCAGGAATCTGTAATGGAACCGGTGTTTAATATATTTATTAATGAATTGGAGAATGGAGTGAGGTGATGAATTTGTCATCTACAAGTTTAAAGGTAGTTAAAACCTGAGCAGACTGAAGAACTGCATGAGGATTTTGCAAGACTGGGCATCTACGTGGCAGATAAAAGTTCATGTGGGCAAGTGCAAAGTGATGCACATAGGGAAAAGTAACCCAAATTCTATGTATACAATGCTGGTCTTTACATTAGGAGTTACTACTCAGGAAAAGGATAGTGGAGTCATTGTGGAAAATACATTGAAATCCTCAAGTCAGTGTGTGGCGGTGCTAAAAAACGAACAAACAGAATGTTAGGAATCATTTGGAAAGGGAGAGAGAATAAAAATGAAAATATCATAATGCCTCAATGTAGATCTATGGTACAACCGTGTCTGGAGTATTGGGTGCAGTTCTGGTCGCCCCATCTAAAGATACATAGTAGAACTAGAAAAGGTACAGAGAAGGGCAACAAAAATGATCACGGGTATGGAACGGCTCCTGAATGAGGCGAGGCTTGGTAGGTTGGAGCTCTTCAGCTTGGAGAAGAGACGACTGAGAGGAGATAGGATAGAGGTCTATAAAAATCACGAGTGGTGTGAAGCACACAAGTAGGGAGAAGCTATTTACCCTCTTTAACAGTATTAGAACAAGGGGAAACTCCATAAATTAAACTGGCAGCAGATTTAAAACAAAGAGAAAGTATTTTTTCACTCAGCACACCATTCACTTGTGGAATTTACCACCAGAGGAAGTGGTCAAGGCTGGTCGTGTGCAGCAAGTTTTAAAAGGGGTATTGGACAAGTTCTTGGAGGATAGGTCCATTATGGTCATTAGCCAAGAAGATTTTGTGATTGTAACCTCTTACTGTTGGGGGGCTGGAACACCAGGGAATGGATTGCCTATTGTGACCTGTTGGGTACTGCTGCCAAAGGACAGTGATTGGCCATTGTTGGAGATGGGATGATGGGCCATTGGTCTGACCCAGTCTGGAATTACTTACGTTCTGTTCTTAGGCGTGGCTGTTCTGCTGGCATCTTATCTTTAATTTCCTATCAAATCTATTCATCTGCTTCAGTGCCTATAGAACGAGTGCCCCCCAATAGTTATTATCGGATCTCCGATAGACACTTTGTCCTAGGCATTTCACCCCGGCTTACTTCCAATTCAGCTTGCCCGGTTGTTTTCCTGTTTTTTTTTATTTTCACAAGAGCTTCATGCCTTTTCCCTGTGACACCCTTGAATGAGAATACCGCCTTTCTCAAAAGGTTTGACCTGGAGGGGGCCTTGCCGTGTCACCCTCCAACAGTACCTTTTTGGCCAGTACAGAAATGAGTTGTGTTATCTTGTATTGCCGGTCTTCCAACAATGTTAGGTTTGTATCAGGTTCACCAGACAAAAGGGGGTCATTAGCACTTAATTAATCCAGCCTGAGAAAGAGCTTGCTGACTCCTTGCCCTGGCTGTTGCTATGGCTATTCTTGGCTTGGTGGTGCACCTTTTCTCACTTTAACAAGCTTGGTTAAAGCATTGCTATTGAACAATAAAGGACGGTAACACCCAGGCAGGAGGGAACTGGGCACCTAAAATCAAGATGGAAACTAAACGTCTTAAGAGGGGTATGAGTGTGTTTGCGAGAGAGGATTCTTTAGCTGTGCTGAATGGGACTGTCACTGCTTCCACCTGGGATGCTCTGAATTTCTTTAAAACTAAAACTTTAGAGCCAAAGGCAATACAACCATTTGAGACTGTTGACTTAATAGGCTGAGTTTTAACTTGAACCGTCAGTCCTGTCCATACAAGCCTGTGTATACTCAGAGTCTCACGCAGATGGCCTTTTTTTTCCAGGTCAGCCCCAAAGTTAGGCAGGGGGGCTATTTCAAATGTTCATAAACACATGCCCATTTATGCAAATGAGGGTTGCTATGAAGCGTACCTGTTTCTCTCTCTCGGAGGGTATGCCACGCTGAATGGGGATGAGGCAAAGGGAGGCTTTCGGATGTAGCAACACCCCCTTTGGAGTTTTGGAATGTCAGGGAATTCTGGAAGAGGAATCGAGGTGATGCAAAGTTGCCCCTGAATAGCTGGGTGAAAGTTGGGGCTTCTCTCCGAGCCTGAAGAAAATCCAGAAACGTTGGGTAAAAACCTGGAGGGTAGGTACCTGTAGCAATATTTATATTGACGGAAGCAACTTGTGGAAAAATGATAAGGTGCGATAGTTATCTCCTACAAGAAATTAAAAATAAGTAAGAAGGGAGACTCTTGTGCATCTGCCCTTACGCTCATGTATTAAGCGAAGCATGCCTGCAAGTCTTTGCAGAATCCGGACCTTAGATTGTGAGCTTCTGGCGTATTGGGAACACAGTCTTCCTGGGTTGAGAAGTGCTGTGCACACTCATGGCACCAAGTAATCGGAATGTTTCTGGCACTCCCTTCTCTTTAGCACTCTCCCTTGCCGTCTTCCCGTGTGTCACCCTGGCCATTTTCCCGGCAGCGTTAGAGGCTTTTAGAGACAGACTAAAGCTGCAGCTCATCAGCATGGGAGGCATGAAGGACTCTCCAGCTGCAGAGCCTGCTCTTTTCATGTTGAAATCGCACTGGCTGAGTCGCTTCCGCTTGCTGCTCATGACTGGTTTTTCTTCAACAAGGCATATTGTCCATGGTTGTTAAGAAACGAAACGTTAGCCCACATTAGCCCCACACTAGCTAACTGGGGGTCCACTTGCCCATTTACTAGGTGTTTGCCCCCACCGGCCACACGGCCACCACCCACCGGACACACAGCCCCCACTCACGGTGGGGTCTCGGAGACTGTGGAGCCTGCTGTGCAAGCCAACGCGGGCTAACCAACACCTACATAGCTGCATCCCATCAGACGTGTACAGGTCCTCCAGCACCATAGAGTCACAGGCGAAAAACCTAGAGTGTTCCGAGTGACCACTTCCTGCCCTTCTCTCTGCTTTCACCCTATGTCCACTTTAGGGGACTAATGCGCACCAAATCCAAACATGCATTTTCCCAGCTTGTCCTGGTTTGCAACGTGTGCCTGATGCTCACTCTTCCCTAAGCTGTTACGTTCTAAGGAGCAACTTGCACAGGCTTGCCATCGCCGTGGCTCTGAAGAACAGCCAGTCAACTATGGTACGGTAATGCATGTGGGGGTCAGATCTGCAGGTGGGGTACGGGCGGGGTGGGTGAGGGTGATGCCACAGCCCTTGGGTGAGGGGGTACGGGCAGGGGTGAAAGGAGGGTTATGCCATGGCCCCGTGGTGAGGGCGGGGTACAGGCAGGGGTGGGGATAGAGCTGGGGTTTGGGGGTTTTAAATTGTGTTTGTGTGTTTTTTATCATGGCTGCGTTAGTATTTTTGTTTGCAATATTGTAAGATTTCCATTTGTAATACTATATTTTTTTGTAAGCCACTCTGAATCTTTTTGGAGAAGGGCAGGATCTAACCAGTTTCTAATAATAATGAAATTTACACACCTGCATGATAAATGCTTCTGTTTATTGCTATTTATGTGGCCGTTTCCCTTGACTGTTCACAGGCAACTGCCAGCACCACTACCTCCGGGATTCCATCCCAGGAACTCTCCGCTTACAAATCCACCCACCAGAGGTGTATCCCTGGAGCAAGGAACAGACCAAGCCCTTCAACACTCTATGGGGGAGCAGTAGGTACAATAGTCCCTGGTCAAGTGCTCTCGGAACAAGGCGGTGTTGCAGGAGATTTCAGCACAAATGGCACTCCAGGGATACAACAGGGACATGGACCAGGGCCAGCTGTAGACCAAGGACTTGTGCAGGAGTTATAAGGAGATCTGGGAAAACAACTTTGCATCCAGCCACAGGAGGCAAACATCTCCCTACTATGAGCTGCTGGACCAGTTCTTCTGTGTGGATGGAGCCATCATGCCTCTACCGCTGCACCTTTGCCAGGAGCCAGAATCAGGTCAATATGGTTCTTCCACAGCTCATTCACGCTGCAACCACTCCTGTCCTCCCCCCCCTCCCATGGAAGCTGTGACCACCGGTAGAGATCCCATTGTTCCCGTCTCCACTAGGTGTGCACCAGGGACCCATGTCATTCATTTTTGTTTTTGTTTTTCAATATTCAAATCTTTCACTTTCGTAAATATCAAAATTTCATTTTTAGTTCTGCTCTCGTTTTTGATTTCCATTGGTTTAAATGGAAAACACATTTATGACCGTTTGTTTTTTATTATATTTGGATGAAACTTGGAAAGATTGTACCTCCAATGAAAGGCATTATGTGTACTAAGTTTCAGGAAGATTGGATAAAGGACTCCGATTTTATAAGCAGTTGAATTATGTTATTTTGCAAAAATCTGCATATACATTTCTGGCTGGAACCTATTTTTCTCCCATCTAATGTGGATGAAACTTGGCAAGTTTATACCCCTCTCCAAGTTTACTATCTATGACAACTTTTAGAAGGATTGAATAAAGGGTTCTGGTGATATAATCAATTAACCTATAAGTGTATGTCTGACTAACATCTTTGTAGTTCAACCAGCGTACATGAAATTTGGCAGATCTGTATATCACCTTCAGGGTCATCTCTGCCAAACATAGGAAAGATATAATGGGTCCCAATTTTATATGCCTGCACAAGCATATGCAGAGAAGGAGCCAGGGATTCTCTTACGTGCCACTGTGGTATAAGATCGGTTTGGGATGCCAATTGGCCAGCACAAATGTCAACCAAATATCCTCATTCTGTGCTGTGACCATCCCAACATCTCTCCCCCGCTTGTTACTGGGAAGTTGGAAGCATCCGTTTAAGAGCCAATAGGGATTCTTTTATGTACTTGGTCACAGTGCTGCAGGATGTGATTGTGATGATAATTGACCATCCTGGATGTGTAAACTAGGTCTCCTGATTGCTGGGATGCTATCCCCAAAGTCCCAGTTATGTCCCTTCTATGCCTGCCTCGTCAGGTGCCTGCCTTTGACTGGCACTGCATGTGCTGCTATTTATCTGAATAATGGTTTTCAAGGGGACAAATTCAATTGCAACTGGGGTCCTTTATCAAATTGTCCTGTAGTTTGGCAGAGGTGACGGGGAAGGTGTGGGATATATTCCTGCCAAATGTCTTGTAAACAGGATGGAATATAAAAATGTTACAGAGGGAAATGCATTTTCAAGTTAATGGCTTATAACATCAGGACCCTTTATCCAATCTTTCTGCAATTTGGCAGGATTGGTAATCCTAGGGAGGGACATAATATGCTCATGTTTCAAGAAAATTAGGAGGATGGAAGATAAAGAAGTTGTGGCAAGGAATGTGTATGCAGCTTTTCTTAAAATCATAAGATTCCATTGCTTATACAATCAGTTCCCTTTAACCAATCTTTCCAACATTTGGTAAACACAGTGCCCTCCATTGGGGGTACAATCTTGCCAAGTTTTATCAGAATTGAATAAGAAACAAAAAAGGTGTAAGCAGAAATATGTTTAAGTGTTTTCCCATTATTTCAAAAACAAATTCATTTTTGTTTTCATTATTATTTTCTTTGTTATTACAATATTCAACATGAAAGAGAAAATTCATTTTTGTTATAACAAAAACAAATTCCACACCCCTAGTCTCCACCCCATAGCCAGCAGTGGTCGATGCAGACGTGAGCCCCATGACTCTGAAGGATGGTCTACCCTCATCGTCTTGAGAGCCATCCTCTGTTGGAGGAGCGACTAGGGTGCTCTTGGACGTTATGAAGGACCAAGAGGCCACATTTATAGAGGAGGCGGAGGGGAATGGTCATTGAATACCTGCAGGGGGAGCTGCGATTACACAGCTGCATGAAAAAGGCTTCCATTGATTGCTATCTAACTATATGGTTTTTTCCCCTTTACTGTGTTCACAAGTGGCCAGGAGCAACAGGATACTCCCCAGGACACAGCAGCACCACAGGTGAATGGTACGTGTGGCAAGTGGGTGGGAAGGCACCATGAGGGAGAGGCACCATGGTGGGCTTGGGGGTGTGTGGAAGTCAAAATGGCAGGCTTGGAGGGAAGGGGCGAGGGCACTAATGGTGGTGCTTGATTTATTTATGTTCTTCACTCCTCCACAGTGATCATGGGAGGAGAGCCGCATGCTGCTCCAGTCCCACCATAGCAAACGCCCAAGCAGCAACGTATCCCAGGCACTCATTCCCGTTTCCCTTAGTGCGGGTGGGGGGCCATTACACTGGGTGGGAAGTAGTCCTGGGTGTACAATAAACCCCCATGAAAAAACAGATGTGCAGAGAATCTTGAAGTTTGGATGCATTTCTGGACCATGTAGATACAAAATTATCTTGGGTAGATATGCTCAGGGTGTGGCATGAATTATGTAGCTGCAGTTTTCCAAGATGACTGACAGGATTGTGGATATGCAATAACCCATGAACGAGTGCACGTAGAAAGCTCATGATGGTCGCAAAATATAGGGTTGGTTTTTTTTAGTGAAGATGAGAAGAAGGACTTGCACTATCCATGATTACCACCAGTACAGTGTAGTGTATAGAATGCTGAACTAGTAGCAGGAAGCCCTGGGTTCAAATCCCTGCTCAGCTATGAAGCTCACCAGGTGGCCTTGTGCATTATTTGTAGATAATAATCCACACTCTGAGCAGATACATTTCTTCATCTTCAATGTATTTTCCTGGTAGGGCATCGAAGCTTTCTGGCTGTGGAATCAGTGCNGTCTCCTGATTGCTGGGATGCTATCCCCAAAGTCCCAGTTATGTCCCTTCTATGCCTGCCTCAGGACCGCCCCTTATGCCCACCTCGAAGCTACCACCGATTGGTCCTGTAAAGGTGGACGCATGCAGTAATTGGCCAGTGAATGTGTCTGTCTGTCTTTTGGGTTTCTCCACATCCTCCCTCCTACAGCCTCCTTCCCCTGCCATGTCAGGTGCCTGCCTTTGACTGGCACTGCATGTGCTGCTATTTATCTGAATAATGGTTTTCAAGGGGACAAATTCAATTGCAACTGGGGTCCTTTATCAAATTGTCCTGTAGTTTGGCAGAGGTGACGGGGAAGGTGTGGGATATATTCCTGCCAAATGTCTTGTAAACAGGATGGAATATAAAAATGTTACAGAGGGAAATGCATTTTCAAGTTAATGGCTTATAACATCAGGACCCTTTATCCAATCTTTCTGCAATTTGGCAGGATTGGTAATCCTAGGGAGGGACATAATATGCTCATGTTTCAAGAAAATTAGGAGGATGGAAGATAAAGAAGTTGTGGCAAGGAATGTGTATGCAGCTTTTCTTAAAATCATAAGATTCCATTGCTTATACAATCAGTTCCCTTTAACCAATCTTTCCAACATTTGGTAAACACAGTGCCCTCCATTGGGGGTACAATCTTGCCAAGTTTTATCAGAATTGAATAAGAAACAAAAAAGGTGTAAGCAGAAATATGTTTAAGTGTTTTCCCATTATTTCAAAAACAAATTCATTTTTGTTTTCATTATTATTTTCTTTGTTATTACAATATTCAACATGAAAGAGAAAATTCATTTTTGTTATAACAAAAACAAATTCCACACCCCTAGTCTCCACCCCATAGCCAGCAGTGGTCGATGCAGACGTGAGCCCCATGACTCTGAAGGATGGTCTACCCTCATCGTCTTGAGAGCCATCCTCTGTTGGAGGAGCGACTAGGGTGCTCTTGGACGTTATGAAGGACCAAGAGGCCACATTTATAGAGGAGGCGGAGGGGAATGGTCATTGAATACCTGCAGGGGGAGCTGCGATTACACAGCTGCATGAAAAAGGCTTCCATTGATTGCTATCTAACTATATGGTTTTTTCCCCTTTACTGTGTTCACAAGTGGCCAGGAGCAACAGGATACTCCCCAGGACACAGCAGCACCACAGGTGAATGGTACGTGTGGCAAGTGGGTGGGAAGGCACCATGAGGGAGAGGCACCATGGTGGGCTTGGGGGTGTGTGGAAGTCAAAATGGCAGGCTTGGAGGGAAGGGGCGAGGGCACTAATGGTGGTGCTTGATTTATTTATGTTCTTCACTCCTCCACAGTGATCATGGGAGGAGAGCCGCATGCTGCTCCAGTCCCACCATAGCAAACGCCCAAGCAGCAACGTATCCCAGGCACTCATTCCCGTTTCCCTTAGTGCGGGTGGGGGGCCATTACACTGGGTGGGAAGTAGTCCTGGGTGTACAATAAACCCCCATGAAAAAACAGATGTGCAGAGAATCTTGAAGTTTGGATGCATTTCTGGACCATGTAGATACAAAATTATCTTGGGTAGATATGCTCAGGGTGTGGCATGAATTATGTAGCTGCAGTTTTCCAAGATGACTGACAGGATTGTGGATATGCAATAACCCATGAACGAGTGCACGTAGAAAGCTCATGATGGTCGCAAAATATAGGGTTGGTTTTTTTTAGTGAAGATGAGAAGAAGGACTTGCACTATCCATGATTACCACCAGTACAGTGTAGTGTATAGAATGCTGAACTAGTAGCAGGAAGCCCTGGGTTCAAATCCCTGCTCAGCTATGAAGCTCACCAGGTGGCCTTGTGCATTATTTGTAGATAATAATCCACACTCTGAGCAGATACATTTCTTCATCTTCAATGTATTTTCCTGGTAGGGCATCGAAGCTTTCTGGCTGTGGAATCAGTGCTGCATGTGAACCCCTGGATCTCTGCAGGGAAGGTTTATTGTCCCTGTGGAGGAGTCATAGGAGTCTGAAGAGACTGAGGTGATTCTTAGGCCCTAGAGGCACTTTAGAATCACTAATGAAATGGATGAAGGTGAAAGTAGCTAGACATCACGTAGGCAAGGGAATTCCATTGAATCTAAGGCCTAGAGAGTTTTTCAAGAAAGACCAGTGCATCGTATGCACTGATTCCACAGCCGCCTTGAGCTGCCCTTGGCAGGAGAGTGCGGGATATAAATTAGAATGGAATGGAATATGTCAGCAAGCAAAGGCAAGTGTGAAATTGACAAGTACGGATGGTGGCAGTACATTCAAAAACTCAACACAGTCTACCGCACCAGTAATGACGGCTAAGATGCTGTGTAAAGCACAAAAAGCAGTTGAAATTGCACGGGAAAGGGGAGAGAGTCTTCAGGACATTTTGTCTCATGATCTATTGACATCAAACCCTTTGTTCATAGAAGAAGCTGCAACAAAACCAGTTACACACTCTCCTATAGCAGAAACATCTCAACACTGTCGACCGCTTGTACAGCTTAATTGAACCAGTGTCTCTCAACTGAACATTGCAGTAATCATCGATTTCCTGTCACAAATTAGAATGATGCATATGAGCTCTCAAATTTCTTTTAGCCAAGCAGTAATCACGATGGTCAGAAGATCCCAGTCCGTGTGTCACCCACAAGAGATGCACATTGTCTGTGATAGGTACTTAGAACTTTCAGTCAAGGAATCCGAGAGACTTTGTAGAGCATCCAACACTGGCACTGCTGAGTTAAAATGTATCAATTCAGATACTCCAATCCCTGCCCAAATAGACAAGTTCTGAACATCTTCAACCAATAAAGTGAACTTACAATGCCCGTAAGCAATTAAGTGCTGAATCACTTTGCGTTGACTTCCCAATCATTGCGAGTGGAATGGTAATCAATGATAAGGTTGTCGCTGCAGAGATGTACAGAAATGGTGATAAACAGGAAGTTCAGGAGCTCTGTAACAGTATTGAGGAGACTGATCAACACATTATTCCACATGGTTCAGCAAGGTTGTGCCCGGCGTGGTGGTGTACTTTCCAATGATACAGATTGTCGCGTTGCTTCCGTTTTCACAAAAGGAGAGAATGCTATGTGCTCCAGCCAGATCTAGTCAGACTAGATTTACAGCAATTCTTTTCCAAGTTGCAGAAATCGAGTTTACACTTTGCTTAAAAGCCAGACCAGCTTAGCAGAGTATGGTAAAATGACAATACATTTATGTATAAATGGAGCATGAGACTTAGACTATTATAAAAATATAGCATAGTTTACTTAAATTCAAGTAGAATTCATCAGTAGCTTACACAGGTAGTTAGTCAAAGTTACATGATCTAAGCAACAGCTCTTGTTAAACATATGCTTAGTTCATTGGCTCAAATGTAACAAAGAGAAGGTAACTTCACTTTACCAGTTCCATGCCTCTCTGCCATAATGATGAGAAAAAGATCCCAGTGTTAATCCAGGAACCTCCTTCTAAAGAAGCAAAGCATCTGTCTCTCTCTCTTAAACCAAACTGGCAGTCCTGTGATGCTGACGACATCAGTTAGTAATGGAAATACACAGAACTCCAATTGGTTCACTTCAATATTAACTTCTGAGTTACTTAAACAAAGAACTTCAGGTTCCCTTCAAAATTAATGTCAGATTACAGAGAGAATTGAAGACAGTTTCTCAAGTCTTTTTAATCAATTAAGTGTGGCAGCTGCTAGCTAAGGAAAAAGCTAAGTCATCCAACTTTTACTTTGGGGATAGTTGTGCCTGGCCTCATTTGTCATTTAGACATATAGATAGATAAGGCCTCTGGTCTGGCCTCTAACTTTAGCCATTTTTTCCTGTTTCCTTGGATATGATGAAAAGTTCACTGAGGAAGTTAAAAAAAGTTCCTTGGAACACATGCTGAGGAGGCTTCAGCCTGAACCAAGGCACAAGGAATTCTCCATAGAGACGGATTCTAAAAATCAATACATTGGATACAATTAATACAGTGAAACACAAGTTGAACATTGGTTGTCAATACCTTGGACACACATGTCCCAAAACATATGCTTATAATAGGAAATACGTGACAGATGTAGTAGCACTGCTGTTCAGGTACATGGCAATACTTATCAAAGGCCTAACAGAGCTATGGGTTCGGTTTGGAACTGGGATAAAGAGACACTATATCCCTTTGCATCACCTTCTGATCAAGCTTGGATCTGAGCTGTGCAGTGTTTTGGTAAGAGCTCACATTTTAACTGGAAATGCTTTGAGCAAGATTGGAACCAAACACGCAGCACTGATTGCACAGCCGCAAAACTACCTTGCACAATTTGGAGAGAAAGACATTGAAAATGCTGAAAAGTATCTGGTCAGAGTGTGGACTTGATCTGCAAGTGTGAAGAGTTGCTGAGGGTTGCTGCGTACAGAAAGTTGAATACGTCTCTTGCTGAGCTGCCACCGACCTCCAGCTCCATCAAAGGACACATCCAAAGAGCGTTCCTTGCTATCAGAGTCAATCACCCTCTTGGATCATGAGTACACAATGCTGAATCCACTGGACTACAGCTGTTTTGTGACCATCTATTTTTACAGATGTTTGCGACCATATTTGTGAGCATCTGTTTTTAGAGATGTTTTGCGACCATCTAAGTGCCTTATGCCTTTATCCGAAGAATTAACGACCATGTGTGGGTGCAAGACATGCAACACAAGAATGTGCAAATGTAAGAGGTTCACAATGGTTTGCTGTTCTTTATGCAAGTGTTAAAAACTGTATCAACGCATCATGAACAACAAGCCCACGTTAAAAAAATATTTGCATTTATCATCAGAAATGTATGCTGTTCATTGTTTCTTATTTCAATTGTTAAGAAATATTTATGTTTTACATATTTATCCCACCCTTTCTAAAAGGAGCTCACAGCTCTCCTGTCCATTATATTCCTCAGAACAACCCTGTTGAGGTTGTTTAGGCTAAGACATGGTGACTGGCCCTAGGACACCTGATGAGCTTCATAGCTGAGCAGGGATTTAAACCTGGGGCTTTCTGCTACTAGTTCAGCATTCTATCCACTACACTGTACTGGTGGTAATTGTGGATAATGAAAGCTCTTCTGCCCATGTTGACTAAAAAAAACCTATATTTTGCCACCAAAATGAGCTTTCTACATGCACTGGTTCATGAGTTATTGCATATCCATATTATCCACATTCACATGTCAGTCAACTTGGAAAATTGCAGCTACATAATTCATGCCACACATGCTACCGAAGATAATTTTGTACCTACATGATCCAGAAACCCATCCAAATGTCAAGATTTTCTGCTCATCTATTTTTTTATGGGGGGGGGGGGGGCATCTATTGTACATCCAGGACTAAAGGGCAGCTGTTACCTTGCGTGGGAAGGGCAGGCAGGGGCGGAGTGGGGCGGCCTGAACTGATTACTTTCCTTGTTGCCTTGTGTGGCAAAATGTTGTATACGTAAGTTGCAATAACAGTTTAGTTCTGGGGATTAAGTGGCTACATTGACTTAGTATGGAGGTTGGACTTGATGGTGTTGAAAGGAATTGATGGAATTCTGGAGGAGGGAGAAGTTAACCGGGGATAAGAAAAGACAGGGAGACGCATCTAAAGTGTTTGCAAGGAGATCAAGATGAAGAGCTTCGAGCAATCATCATCTGGCTGAAGACAGGCTGAAGTACGAAACTGTAATTTATGACAATGTACCTGTCTGCTGGGTTACCCAAAGAGCAAGTTAAACCTTTAAACCTAAGGATGGTCAAAAAAATTGAAGCCTTCAGGTACAAAGAAACTTTGAGTTTTTAATCCTGCAAAGACTATGTTTTTATTTACCAAATATTTTTGTTTTAAGTCTGCCTAAACTGATCAAAAATCTTATTGAAGGTAAGGAAATGCTTAGACATTTTTTAAATATCAAAACACTATTTTTAGTGAGTGAAAAAATTAAGTAACATTTCCAATGTCTGATAAATATTTTTTTTAAATAAGGATAGTGTGTGAAAAATGATAAACTTCAACAATATTGACAACTTTTCATGACAAAGGTGATCTTTTAAAAAAATCCTCTTTTGCCTGAAAAGGTCGACTTGCTTTCTTTGTGATGCATAATGATTCAGTTCTATCTTTGTAATTGTAATGGTAAGAGTAGCAGTATTTGTTTATTTAGATTTTAATCCACTCTTCCCTGAAGGCTCAGGATGGCTTATAATATAAAATGTAAGTGCTGAATAAAAACCTATAAAAATACGTGCCCATTAAAACCAATCCTTGAATCCTATCCCCACCAGCTAAAGGCCTAGCCAAGTAGATTCTTACATTGCCTCCACAAAATGTTTGGGCTTGGCCGAACGTTCAGCGGAAGGAAGTTCCAAAGTTGTGGAGCAGTCATCAAGAAAGCCCCTCTGCGCGTCCTTGCTGTATAGGCTTGGTGCAGTGATGGAACTTGCAAGAGGGCACCCCCCAGCTGGCCTTTGATATAGCAATATGGGAGGATACTTAGCGCCCAAGCTGTTTAGAGTTTTATAGGTTAAAAACCAGCACCTTGAATTGTGTCTGGCCATGATAGATTCTTGTCCAAATTCTAGTTTGGGTAAATGCATTCTTTGTCAAACTACAGTGAAATATCAACTGGGCAGAGAACTGTTCACTTCCATTCCCAATCTGCAACTGGTGAGTGAAGCTTTTCATTAACGTAGAGTATATGTTTGTGCAGATCTGTTAGGCTGATATGGCATTTTAGGATCTTTGAGGATGTATCCATTACTTTAAAGTCAGATCATCCTAATTCGTTTTTATATACAGATGTTACCTGATGTGGCCAAGAAGATTTTATCAGCACCCACTTTAATTGTTGACAAAAGCTTTGTTACCATATCAGATTACTATTCGGTCTGTGTGTTTGGTCTGCAGTTCATATAGCTTTGTTTTGTGTTGCATGTTTTTCCTCATGGTTTTGGCTTCGGCCGCAATAAATTTGTTATTATTATTATTAGATTACTATGTACTCATGTGCACACAGTAACAACTTTAGGAATGTTTAAAAACTTTTTAAACACTGCAATACCAGATGTAGAGAGCTCTGAGGGACCCATGAAAAGACCTAAACATTGTTTCTTTCATCACAAAAATATGGAATTTGAAATATATACACTCACACATTACATACATGTATATACCCACATGCTAGCAAAGACTCTGCCATCCTGAATTTGCTCACAGTCTGGGATGTCTGCATTACCCAGCAATCCAGCCTGCTGCTTACACAGCAACGGCCAACAAGCAAACAGAATGAAATGTTGCCATTTAAAGGCATTTAGGCCTGAGCAACACACACCTCTCCATGGTGCTTGCAGGGCAGCCCAAGAGGCCGTGGTGGAATGCTTCCTGCAGCTTGGGGGAGGACCACAGTGGAGAGCAAATGGGCTGTGGACTTCTGCTTCCTGCCTGCTCCCTCCGTGACCTGAAAATGCAGGGGCATTGATCGCGCACAAAGGGCAGCAAAATTCCTCATGTCCTCCCCGATACTCACTCATGCTAGCAAACATGACCAATCTTGGCCTAAGTTATTAGTCATTTTATTCCTTCACCACTGTTTGATTGCCACGGAGGGTACCGGTTTTGTTGACAAAAACTTGGTACCATATCAGATTACCGTGTACTCATGTGCAAACAGTTTTAGCAATGTTTAAAAACTTTTTTAAAAGTACAACAGATGAAGTGTTGTGTGTGTCTCATTATGGTCAATGGGTGCTTTTAGATGGATGTGGGACTGCACACCTCCAGACCTTCTCCCGGGGGTGCCCCCCCTGTGTCTGCCCACTTCCAGCCCTGGCTGGATCCGTTTCAGATGGACCCAGCGGGTTCCCTAGTCTGTGTGTGCGGTTCCACCCCCCACGATAGCATTGTAGGCAATTGCCCAATGCTGGTGCCCTCAACTCTGTAATGTTGTCCGGGGCAGCAGCCAATTGGAAGCGGAGCAGCAGCATGGGTTCGCACATCAGACGAACAGTTTCGGGACAGTGCCCCGGGCTTGGCCAGCCTGCTCCGCCGCTGGCGCTCTGGGATGTTTTGGCGCGCCGGCAATGGGTCTGCCCCTGAGCTGGCACTGTCTGCTCTGCCTCCACATCTGGTAGGGTGCCTTTAGACAGATGGGCCACCTGGCGGTGAAGCAAGCTGGCATGGCCATCTGAAAATGCCCATTGGCATTGCTTATGGGCAAATGGTGGTTTGAGAGCTGCCTGCGGCTCTTGGGTATCACTATCTGTACTGCCGCTCTCGCTAGAAGTGGCTGCCTGGGTGGGCATTCATGCGGCTCCCTCAGAAGCAAGGGAAGCCAAGCCACCATTTTGGCTGCTGGAGGGGGAAGAACATGCCCTGTGCTTCTATTACTGCTGCCCAAACTCACCAGACCACCAGGAAGCCAGAGCTTTGGCATGAGGGGGAACTTGGGGAAGGAGCGCTGCTTCATCCCTGGGATTAGGAGAAGCCATGATTGATATACAGTGTGTTGTGACTCTTGACAATGAGACAGTTTTAGTTTGCAGCTCTTGGGTTTGGAAACTTTGCCCACCTCCGGCTTATTATTTGTATTACAGAAGTGCACAGCTAGCCTGAGTAAATCCTGGAGCCCCCACTGAGCTAAATGCTACACATGCCCAGGGTCCCATCTAAAGACAAGGAGCCACAAGTAAGTATGGCATATAATAGAAGGGGAGAGATGCCACAAATCGGTAACAGCAAAACAAAAGTTACCAGATTTCTTGTGGTAGTTTCTATGAACTCACAAAATGGTGATCATTTCAATCTTTGAAGATAGTGAGGGTCATGTTAAGACTTTTAGCTAAAGATCCATTTGTCCCAAGCCTCTATCTCCCCTTCACTGGCACCCCATCTGTTGTTCGCCGCCCCGGGCTGCCCTGAGGGCAGGAGGGGCAGGATATAAATTTTAAATAAATAATAGATTAAAAATACATATATTTATATAGCCAGTTGAGTTCAATGTACAAGAACCTTTTAGGTACTTCCAATCAAATAATGTACAGATATACCTGAAACTAAAGCTCATGTCCTATAGATTTGCAATCAGCTGTAAAAGCTCGATAAAACCAAATACAAATGCAATAAAAAAGAGTTTTTAAAATGTTGACCCTGAGTTGCTAAAAGTGGAGATGTGCTTCAGTCTCTCTGCAGACTTCAAGCAATGTAGATCTACATTTGGCGCATACCCAGCTTCCCGTTGGTGGTTCCACCAACTAAGGGCAGACATTAGACAGAGTCAAATCGTAGACTAAAGAAGTTCTTTCAGAGCAGTGATATAGTATTTTATGCAATTTCTTTGGCCAGGATTAACTCATTATTGCTTAAAAGTAAGTGAAGACCTTGAACAAAGTAGCAGTATGGAGCATTTAGTGAGGAAAAGACAATACAAATCCTCAACATTTCACTGTAAAAATATATTTTTTTAAAATCACTCATCACCTGATTTTATTTTTTGGAAAGAAAACTCTAAATAAATAATTCAAACCAAGTAGTAGTGCCCATAAGTACGTTTCTGAACGAGGAGAATTCCGTTCTGATTTGCCGATCCCCCAGTGAAGAGTGCTGCGTGGTGTCAAAGCTTGCGTACTCTCACCAACAGACGTTAGTCCAATAAAAGATACTATTGGAACGACCTTGTCTCCATCTATTACTTTGCGGCCCAACGCGACAATCACATTCTCTCTTTAGACGTCTCAACAAGGAACTGGAAACTCCATCTGCTTGCCTACGGTCTCTTCAATGGTTTCTCACATTCCCTGCGTTTTTACAATATGGTGGGGTAATGAATCTCTAGCCACAGACATAAGAAGAGAGAGTTGTTCCCAGTTAGTGCCCAAGTAATATTCTGAACAGTATTTTATCTCTCCCTCTGTGTCCAGTCCATGAACTATTACAGCCCTCTGCTACTGAACCGGACTTTTTAACTCAAGCTATGAAGATTCATGCTCCTAGCTCTGGAGGGTAGCTGTACGTATCATCCAAAGCATCGACTCCAGAAAAACGTCTCGCTCTTTACTCATTTTAATTCACTTAGCTTTTATGCACCCTGTGGATTTGCCACTATTAACTAATGCTCACACTAGAACAAGCCTGGAGAATGTGATTGCTGTGTTGGTCCAAAATGTAAGTAATAAATCGACTTCTTATATGCCTAAGGAAGGGCCCTGTGTGGCCCAAAAGCTTGCACCTTCTCACCAACGGAAGTTGGTCCAATAAAAGAGATCATTTGAATTACTTTGTCTCCATCTATAACAAGCATTAGGGCATGGTTCACATTCACAGAAAGCCAACAAGCAGCAGCTTTGTCCTTCGATAGCTTCTTGCACGGATGATGTCGGGGACTTGTTATCTTTTGAGCGATCTCTGGCTGTTTTTGCATGGACCCCCACCCCACCCAGGTGTGCAGGCAGGTGTGTGGTGTGTCCATGCGTACGCTGCAGTGGTGGGTGGTGGGATGGGTGTCCACCCGTTGAAACACCATGGGAGATGGGTGTGTGCTCCCAGCGCACACCCACCTCCACCCACCACTCACCCACGGAGCCATCCGGAAAACCGGAGAAGGCTCCATGGGCGAAGGTGGATGCGCGCCCATGGAAAAAGCCGCACACCCACCGCCAGCACACACACATACTCCCACCTACCGCGTCCGTGCAAAAAAGGGCCTCTGTCTCCTGCTAACAGCAGAAAATACAATAATATCTTACACAGAACAAACACAGTACAGTAAAGCTACTCCTTAGTGTCAATGCTTGGCGGGCAAAGTGCTCTGGTCTAGTCTTTCAAAACAGGCTTATCAACCAATCATAACTTTCACATCTCTTCAGACTGATGTATACACAAATGTGACAATACCCACTCACCAGTGGGTGGGTACTCATGTTTATTAGGGGACACACATTTTTGCAACACATAGCAGCTAACATAGTCACTAAGCATTGCCTGCTCTCAGCCAAAGGCCAGGTGATGGGGGGCCTCACTGGGAGTGTGGACAGTAGTTGCACGTAGTTTTTAAGGCCTGTTATGATACTTTGCAACTACATTATGCAAGGGGTAGGAGTGGGTGTTTGGAATCGGAGGCAAGGAACCCACTGGGCCCTCTCCCTGCTGTAGCTTCTGCTCTTGCTGCCTGGGAATCTCCTCAGCTGGCTCCCCCTGATGCTGCTTTATTGAGTGGCAGCACAACCTTTGCCTCACTCCCTGCCGTAGCTGCTGCTGCCCAGGACGTCTCCCAAGCTGGTTCCCTGCCTCTGCTTCCCCAAGAGGCTCCGCACCAGCGCTTTTGGTGCCACCACTTTTATTGTTTACATTTTGGGGTGGAGGGTATGTTTAGCACATATGCAAACAAACTGTGGCCTAGCTAATGTTTTGGTTGTTTTCACCCATGATAAATGGAGCAGGGGGGTTTCCCCAGGGCCACAGGGGGCACAGGTGTCTCTCTAGGGGAATTAACTTTACCCCACTGCCACGCCTATTCAGCCCAAGCCTCCGTTGAATCCCTCTTCAAGGGGTAGCCTCCTATAGGATCCAACACAGGTAACACATCCACAGGCCTAGTCTTTATTAGACATAGTTCAGCATACACAATCCTTGGGGCTGCCGGCTCAGTCACCTCCACCCTGCAGACCCAGGTCAGTCTCTTACAGGCTCAGGAGCAACCTAACATCAACCCCCGAAGTCCAGCCAGCCAGGCCTCAAAGCCCCAGACTCTAGCCAAGCCTTCCCCAGGAATGAGCCTCCCTCCTGGGTACAGCCTCCCGCAGTACCTGGTTCTCCTTCTCTTCAGCACCCTGGAGAGCATAGAGCGGAAAGGCTTTGTCAGGGAGATGTAGTCCTTCTAGCTCCCCCGACAGAGACTGCTCTCTTCACTGCCCTACCTCTCCTTATAGCCAGACAGAGTGGGCGTGGCCAGTCTTCCTCTTCTCAGCCTTAAAGGGCCAGTGTCCTGCCCACGCTCTCCCAGGGTCTCTCAGTCTGTTTCCTTCACAGGGTGATCCCCAACTATGGGGCTGGCTCTGCCATGCCCCTGTACATGCTCAGCCTTCTGGCTGGCCCATGCATCCCCCTTCTTAAAGGGGCAACAGCCTCACAGGACTGGTCCCTGCTACAGTAAAGTTCCTTTGATTTCCCATCCTTCAATAGACTCCTAGTCCTTGAACAGAGGTAGGTGTTCTTCCACTGCCTTTAGGAAGAACAGAGGGAATAGTTATTAGGGGCAGAAAGATTCTGTGAAGGTGGCGAAATTTATGATTGCTCCCTAAACAGAGAGAACCTGTTTGCTTCTGGTATGCAAGAGTGGCTTGCAGAAGTCTTAGCATTTGACATACACTTAATGCAGGGAGGAAGTATCAGTCAATAATGCCTTCTTTTGTGTTTACCTGACAAAGAGATTGTCCTTTCCTGATATTCCTCCATGGTCATCTGAGTCTTTGTTACCTCTGGTCTTACACTTTACTTGGGATCTATTTGATGGTCACCTGGAAGCTATTGTAGTGTGGGACTGCTTGGCCTACGATAGTCTAGACAATGAGTATGGTTGCCATGTTGGTCCCAAACGTAAGAGATGGAGGCAAAGCACGTCAGATGATCTCTTTTAGTGGACCAACTTCTATTTCGGAGAGTATTGGGTTTTATTTAATGTTATTATCCTGCCCTATCCCACGGGCTCAGGGTGGGGATACAACACATAAAACCATAAATAAAAGCACTGAAAATTCCTCATCTCATACGTACCCAAACCTTATCCCTACCTACCAAATGTCCAGCCAAATAAAAAATAAATCTTACATTTTAATTTTTATTTATTTATTTTAAACGTATATCCCGCCCCACCTGCCCAAAGGCAGGTTGGGGTGGTGAACAACAAAAACATTTTTAAAACAATAAAACATTAAAAAATAAATCAACAAATTTTAAAACAAATCATAAAAACGGACCCTCCCTCCCAAACCCTACCCCTCCCACACCCTACCCCCTCCCTCGCCAAAAGCCTGGCGGAACAGCCAGGTCTTACACAAACGTCGAAACGACAGGAGGGTGGGGGCCAAACACGCCTCCTCCAGGAGTGAATTCTGCAGCACAGGGGCAGCCACTGAAAATCATCTCACATCAGTGGCCACCCATCTCACCCAGGGAACCTCCAAAAAGGCCCCCATGGACGATCTCAGGGGTCACATGGGCACATGGGGAGTGAGGTGGTCCCGCAGATAAGCAGGGCCCAGGCCGTGAAGGGCTTTAAAGGTCAAAACCAGCACCTTGAACCTAGCCCGGTGCTTTATAGGCAGCCAGTGCAGAGCCCGGAGCACTGGTGTCATGTGCTCCCTGCGGCCCGTCCCAGTAAGGAGACGGGCCGCGGCATTCTGCACCAGCTGCAGCCTCTGGACCAGCTTCTCAGGCAACCCCATGTAGAGCGTGTTGCAGTAATCCAGCCTCGAGGTGATAAAGGCATGGATGACAGTGGTGAGGTCAGAGCCTGAGAGATACGGCCGAAGCCGCCGGACAAGATGTAACTACCAAAATGCACTCCCCGCCACGGCCACAACCTGAGATTCCACACTGAGCCGTGAATCGAGGAGCACACCCAGACTCTGTACCTATGAGACCATGGGAGGGCGAACCCCCCCAACAAGAGGAGATTCAACCACTCCCAGGCCCCCACCCATCAACATCACCTCAGTCTTCTTAGGATTTAGCTGCAGATGGCTCAACCTCATCCAAGCACCCACAGCCGAAAACCTGATGGAACAGTCAAGTCTTACAACTTTTATGAAAGGAGGGGCCAGCCGAGCCCCCACCGGAAGGTGTTAGGGTGGTAGGGGTAAGGGGACAGGGTAGGAACAGGAGGAAGTGGCGGGACCCCGGCCAGGGACTCCACTCTCGAGCAATTCCACGAGGGTGGTAATTCCCTCAGGATCTTAAGTGGGCTTTCTCTCAAGTTCTGAGAGCAACCCAGATCATCACTGGGAAGGAGAGGCCATGGGGAATATAGGCCTGAGTACATACACATAAAACACTCGGTTAGGGTTCTCAGGGTCCAGGACAAGGTGCTCTGACAGGTGTGGGAACCGGAACCCCAGGTTTTCCAAGGGGTGGGGACTGGAGGTCAGGAAGGAAGGGGGGGCAGGGCTGACACTAAGGAAGAAGGGGAAGGGGGAAAGAGCCAAAGCGGGGGAGAGGAACACAGGTATATGTGGGGAAAGACGACGCAGGATCACACAGGTACTCACTCTCAGTAGCAGCTCTCACACGGGACAGAGGGTAAGGGCAGCCACACCACCACCAACAAGACGTACTGTTTCCAAGAAACACCAAGGATCCAGGTAAGGGGCCAGCCTCTCAAGTGATTACTGGCGGGGCTCTGTTGCCCCGCTGGCCTCTTTATGCTGGAAGAGGAGGCATGGCCTCCTAGGCCAGAGACCCGGCTCCACCCCCCAGTGTGGCAGAGCTGGATCTGGGGCTCTTGCGGGGTGATGTCACGGGGGTGACACTGGGCCTGTCACATCCATAGCACACCCCCGCCGGTGTCTCAGCCCCTCCAAGTCTGGGCTGCTGCCCTGCCCCCTGACGCACATGCCTCCATCGACGAGAGACGCGGTGCGGCGTGACAGAAGGGAGTTCCACAGCCGTGGTGTGGCCAACGAGAATGCCCTCCCCTGCGTGACCCCCCAGAAGACTCGGGGCACCACAAGCAGGGCACCCCCAGATGACCGCAGGGGTCAACCCAGCACCTAGGGGGTGAGGTGGTCTCACAGATAGGCAGGGCCCAGACCGTTTAGGGCTTTATAGCTTAATACCAACACCTTGAATCGGGCTCGGAAGACTATCAGCAGCCAGTGCAGAGAATGGAGCACTGGTGTAACGTGCTCCTGGCAGCCCAGTCCTACCAAAAGATGGGCCACCGCATTCTGCACCAGTTGCAGCTTCCAAGCCATCACCATGGGTAGCCCCACGTAGAGCGGGTTACCATAGTCCAGTCTAAAGGTGACGAAAGCCTGGATGACAGTGGCCGAAGATGTAATTGGCGAAAGGCACTCCTCGCCACAGCCTCCACCTCAGCATCCAGGCGGAGCTGCACGTCGAGAAGTACCCCCAGACTCCGCACCTGGGGAACCAATGGAGGACAGACCCCATCAATGATGCAGGCTGTCAACTCCATCACCTTCCCCACCAACACCACCTCGGTCTTGTCAGGATTCAGCTTCAGTCGATTAGCCCTCATCCAATCCTCGGGAAAAGTCTGAGGATGTGTCCTGTAGCAGCCGTACCCCATATGGAGGAAGGCTGCCGAAGGAGTGGCTGCCCGTGTGCCGGGGCCTTTCTGCTCCCCCCCCCCCCCATGTGGCAAGCTCCACAGCAGGGCCTTGAGCGGTGGCTGCCATCGCCCATCACGTGCTGCCACGTCACAGCTGGGGTGGGAATTTGGCTGGGCCAGGGGAGGGAGATGGGACAGGGTTGGGCATTGGCTGGCACCTTGGCCTGCCCCGGCCATGCCGTAATCTCCAGTCGCGGCCCGGCTGCCCTGCTGTGCTGGCCCCGCAGCGTGGCCAATGTACTTGCCTGCCATGGGACCGTGCAGGGATTGGGCCCCCACAGCTCGCATGACAACTAATTTCAAGTCTCTGCACCTGTCTTCCCTCATCTTTAAAATGGAGGTTATAACAGTGGCCTCATTTGTAAAGTATCTTGAAATCTCTGGATACAAATTGTCGTCTAAGAGCTAGACATAATTAAAGAATGACCAGGCCGCACTGTTGTGCTGAACGTGCCTGTCCAACTCACTGTTTCTATCCGCTTGGAAGGCTAGGGGAGAAGTAGGTAAGAGGTTAAAACAAAACAAAAAAAAGTGTGCTTTGCATGTGGCTGAAATCTCTCTCTTCCTGCCACCCATTCCTTTCAGGAATGAGATGACCCATATTTAGATGCAGATTGTTCCCGACGCTGAGCCAAACAGAAATGAGAGATTGCAAACCATCAGCACAGCATCTTTGTATTCCTCAGACTCTGAGAACAAAAATGCAAACAGCAGCTGTTTTCCTGTGCAAACTGCGGCGGTAAGCCTCAATTTCCTACCACTCAACAGGCCTTCAACCAGCGGAGTGCTCTGAGAATGAGAATGTGCATCTTTGAAAAAGTACCTCTGGTACCCAGGGTTCTATGGGCCAAGTTTTTGAAAGAGGATCAGATGCTCAAGTATCATGAGCGAATGAAAAGCAAATTAACTCAGCTCCCACCTAGGCACCAAAAAATGGATCAGATCATCACGCCTACCTCCACATATTCAACAAGCACTCAGATATCACAGAATCGGCTCTGAAGAGGAGACCCTTGATGAACCACTCACCACACTATAAACTGCCTTTACTAAGCAAGGACACTCCACCAGAGAGGTACGTTGCGTAACGGAACAGGCTCCCCGAAGAGAACCTGCAATGGTATTGAAAGAAGGGACCCTCTGCTGACCACACACCCCTCTTGTTACCGATAACCCCACACTGGTACCTCTATGAAGCATCATCCACCAACTACAACCCACCTTCAGTGGGAACCAGAGCCTGAGAGAAACCTTTCTTGAGCCTCCTCTTCTGGCCTTCAAACAAGCCCCAAACCTCTCAGAATGGCTTATTAGGAGAAACCTTTCTACTACCCACAGCATGCCTACTCAAACAGGAACAAGACAGCCTGTGCTTTACACCTGCTGTGTACTCTACATTGTATTTAAATGCTTTGAAAGGCTCACTGACTTTCCTCAATGAACCTTTCTTATAGCTCCCTCCCTAGTGTTTTCTCATCAGTAAACATCCCAGCCTGTACTTATTCTGTTTATCATTTGATTATTGGTTTCCTCTAATTGTATTTAAATGTTTGAAATGCTAATGGGTTTTTCTTTTTCCTAACAAGTCATCCCAGCGGATTCCATATGTATATATTGATCCTGCATTTTGCTCAAGCCTATAGTCATAATGCAACTTTATAAATCCATGGTGCAGCCCCATCTTGAATATTGTGTGCCGTTCAGGTTGCTGCATCTCAGAGAAGATCTATTAGAAGTGGGAAAGGTACGGAGAAGAGTGACAATAATTATCCACACAAGGAGAGGCTGGATAGGTTAGGGTTCATTGACTTGGAGAAGAGACAATTGAAAGGGGATACGAGTTTAATTACATCATGAGTGGTGTGGAACAAGTAACTAGGAAGTTATTGTTTTCCCTCTCAAATGGTACTATAACTAGGAAATGATCCATGAAACGAAATGACAACAGATTTAAAACAAAGAAGAGAAAGTCCTTTTTCACTCAACACACTATTAATTGGAGGACCCTGTCAGAGGAAGGCCGCTAGTATATCTGGATTAAAACAAAGACTGGATAAGTTCTTGGAAGAGGGGTCCATGAATGGCTATTTATTTTATTTTATTTATGATTTTAATTTTTACTCCATCCTTCCTGCCAATGGCAGTTCAGGGCGGTTTACAATATCAAAATACAAAATGCAAATAGAAAACAACCAAACATTATAAGAACATAAGATACCCCACAACCCTACACTACCACCCCGACCCCTCTCCATCCCAACTCCCCAACCTCCTAGCTCACCCCTACCCCCTCAACACCCCACCCCGAACCCCCACTGCCAAACGCCCTTGTGAATAAAATGGTTTTGTGCCGCCTCCTAAAGACGCTCAAGCCCAGACATAAATGAACCTCCCGCGGGAGGGAGTTCCGCAGCTGTGGAGCGGTGGCTGAGAACTCCCTCCTTGCCGTGGACACCAGGTTAAAAATGGGTACCTCCAGACAGGTGTCCCCGGCCGAGCGCAATGGGACATAGTAGGTCAGGCAATCTCCCAGGTAAGTGGGTCCCAAGTCATTTACGGCTTTACAGATCAAAACCCTGAATTGTGCCTGGAAGACAATAAGCAACTATGTGCTCCAGGTGACCTGCCCCCATAGGGGCTACAACTTCTGAACGGTCTTCAAGGGCAGCCCTATGTAGAGCGCATTGGAGTAATCCAGCCTCGAGGTGATGAAAACATGGATGATGGTGGTCAGATCTGAATCAGAAAGAAAATGCCGCAGCCTTCTCACCAGATGGAGTTGGTGAAAAGCACTCCTGGCCACCGCCACCACCTGGGATCCCAGGTGCAGGGACAGATCCAGGCGTATGCCAAGGCTGTGAACTTGAGTGACCAGCAGACCAGACCCCATCAATAATGGGGGTCTCAACCCCCCCCAGGTCATAAGGCTGGCCAACCATCATCACCTTCACCGTCAGTCGACTCACCCTCATTCAGTCCCCCACAACAGCCAGGCAACAGGTAAGCATCGAGACTGCAGGGCTTGGGTTGGATGAAAAAGAGAGGTCGAGCTGGGTGTCATCAGCGTCCTGATGGCACCTCACTCCAACCCCCTGAATGAGCTCGCCCGGCGGCTTCATATACACATTGAATAAGAGAGGGGACAAGATGGAAGCCCGCAGGACCCCGCAGGGGAGATTACAAGGCGACAATGAGCAATCGCCCAACAGGAAAGAGCGAAACCAGCGAAGAGCAGTCCTGTGCGTCCCCCGCCAGATTCTGCAGTCGACTCAGCAACACCTTGTGATCAACAGTGTCAAAAGCCACTGAGAGATCTCATAGGATCAATAGGATTTCACCTACATATTAGTCATGCTGGGGACGCAGCCTTTGACTGTCAGGAGCTGGGCGTGAACACTGACAGCAGGGAATAGATTACTCCATCTGTGACCTGTTGTGTACTCCTTGAAGTGGCTGAAGCCATTGTTGGAGACAGGACGCTGGGGTCGATGGCCTATTGGTCTGACCCAGTGTGGCACTTTTAATGTTTTTATGTTCTTTCTTTGTCTCCCCCTCTTGCATTTGGGACCAGCATGGCAGCGCACTTTCTCTGGATAGAAAGGGTTAGAGTTAGCAGACTCTTTAGAACTAGGCAAGAGTGTAGGAGCAGATGGAATGGGTCCAGGTGGAAGACCTCAGGTAGCCCAGTCACAGCCCCCTCAGCTCAGGCACAGCAAGCGGAGGGAGGGAGAGGCACTGGGGGAGGATGGAGGGGAGGGGGGCAGGATAGGATGGTGATGGGGGGCCCCAAGAGTTCATGCACCTGGGCCCATTCCAACCTCGCTACACCCCTGCTAGGTTGGGGGGCGGGGGCGGGGAGAAGAGCAGCAGGTGTCTGTAGAGAATCCTAGGCAGCAAACACGGAGACAGTCAGAGCAGGAGCAGAGAAGCAGACACAGCTGACACCCCCTTTCAGCCAGATGACAGGTTTTGTTAGACAAGCCAATTGCAATTAAAAACATGATTTTACCAAGGGAAAATGTCAGGTGGTTCCCAACACCAAGTACAGCTTAGATTGGAAGATTCCCGACTGCCGGACCAACCGTGATGTCTCTTTATTCCCATTGCCGAGCATCTGCCTCTTCATTAGCTTCATTGGTTTCATCAAGAGGTCAGCGGTGAAGCTTATGCCATAGCTCTGCTATACGTTTTTGATGGGATCAAGCTCATTCCAGCAACCTAGTTCTGCACACCCGGGGCCTGAGCTGAAGTTTGCAGTTTGGGCCCTTTCTCCCAATTCTGTTTTCTAATAGCATACTAAGGCCTCCCTCTTTTATTTCCCTGAAATGAGCGAAAGAGAGAACAACCCACAGATACTTAAGCTTCACATCCTTCTGCATTAGCCTAAGCTGCAAGATTGATGTGGCAGGCAAGAGATCCTCACTCATTTTTAAAATCTACATTTCACATTGAATCAGCCTCTTGACGGAGGGGGTTGTGCGAGCTGACAGGGGAACATGTTCTCTTTCAGCTTGCAGTGTGTACCGCTGACAGGAGAGAAAAAAAGCTTGCCGTGTGTAATTGATTTGATGTATGCCATGGTTTATTGCGACCAACGCCGCTAGAGACTGCTTGTGTTCCAGCTCCTGCAGCTGAAATGTGTTGCGAGCCCATCACAGACAGTGATCAGTTTTGACACGGAGATAAATGTTCTTATCTTAAGCTTCCTAGGGTCGCTTTCTAAATAGGAGCAGCGACAGAGTTTTCAGTTGTTAAACAGCTCTCCGGTTGTGAATGGGAATACAAGAGAAGGCCAGTTGAACAGCTATAGTGCTAGACGTCTCTGTTGTGGGAATCACTGGTTTCTTATCACTGAACAAAGTATTTACTGGCACCCACTTCAGTGATTTGCAGGAACGAAACTAAGTCCGCGTCAAGACAATTAATAATTAGGCTCTGAACCAGCATAACATGCAGGAATGTGCTTAAGTGATGTTGTCGCCAATAAAATTTGTTTGGATGCTGCAAGTAACTTCTGGGGTGCAAGTCTTTACATGAAGCTCTTACACAATTTATATCATATTTGGAAGACCGTAGAATTTTAAGTAAGTACTACATATTAGAGAATAGTACCTATAAAATTCTAGAGCTGAATTGGGTACCTGAAAAAAATAGATGAATCCATCAAATCTGCTCTCCTCAAATGGAAAGTGATGGTTCAGGTAATAGCTGTTACCTGTTTATGCCAGGGTGACCGCACGTCCCCTTATTCTAACCCTAGCCCAGGTGTCCCAACTTTCCTTCCCGCAAATTGTCCCGTATTTGCGGGTCCCAGTGTGACACCACTTAGTCAGCCTTACCAGGCGATGGGAAGCACCTAGAGTGCAATCTGAGTAGAGGTGGGCCGGACCTAATACTGGAGGAGACAGGAGCAGCCGCACGGCCCAGGTACATTGGGTGCGTCCTTGATATTCATCCCCTTGGAAACAGGGACTGATTAGAGTGTCACACACAGTTGGGAAGAGCCTTCCCTGCTCCCCTCCCCACTCAGATAATTTATTGTCGGGTCCCAGCTAAGCTCTGCAGAGTACAGCGAGGTGGGGAGGCAGAGAGCAAGCATAGCTCTCTGCAGAATGCAAAGGGAGGCAGGGAGCAGGGAGCAAGCAGCAGCTCTGTAGTAAGTCATTTTTAATTTTCTCTATATTTTCTCATTTAAAAAAAATAATAAGAATATAGCCCCTATCTTGGTTCATTCTCATTTACCACCATGGGTGTGATCGATGCAGGGTCTCAGGGGCCTTGGGCCCTTCTATGATTTCTGTGATATTGACCAACAGAGCTCACAGCTCAATGCAACTCCATTCAACAGCCACGTAGAAAACTCTTCTGCCCCTCACTTGTAAAAGCCTGTGCTGTGGGAATGTGAGTCTCTGGGTGTGTTTAAATGAAATGCTACCAGGCACCCGAATGCATGTCTGAAGGTGGTGCAGGGGGACGTGCACTCCTGTAAGCCGTGCACCACCCACTCCTGGCCCCGAGCCTTTTGACATTCCGGCGAGTTTGTAAAACCTGGCTGTTCGCCCAGGCCTTTGGGGAGGGTGGGTTAGCGGGTTTTTTCTCCCTCTACCCTTCTTTATTCTTTAGTATAATTTTGTCAATCCCTGTTTTAATTGTTGTTTTTTATGATGTTTTAAATATTTTAAATATTGTTTTATATTGGATTGTTAGCCGCCCCGAGCTGTTCGCAGGAGGGGCGGGGTATAAATATATTAAATAAATAAATATAATAATAAAATAAATATGGCCATGCACGGGGCATTGCCAAAAAATCCAGAGTGCCCCCTGCAGGGCAAGCCAAAAAAAGTGTGTGGGGATAGGCACCTACGCATCCCCTGGGGGTGCTCCTCGACTCACAACTCTGCCTGGATCTCCAGCTGGAGGCCGTAGCGAGGGGACCATTTCACCCATTACATCTGCCACGACGGCTGCGGCTGTATGTTTCGGACTCAGATCTGGCCACGCCTTTATCATCTCTAGACTCTACTGTAATGCACTCTACGTGGGGCTGCCCTTGGGGACAGTCTGGAGGTTGAAGCTGGTGCAGAATGCGGCGGCCCGTCTCTTAACGGGGACAGGTCGCCGCAAGCACATTACACCGGTGCGCCGTTCTCTCCACCGGCTGCCTATTATCTTCCGAGCCCGATTCAAGGTGCTGGTAATGACCTATAAAGCCCTATAAAGCCCTAAATGGCCTGGGCCCGGCTTACCTGCGGGACCGCCTCAGGCCCCGGATTTCATTGTGGCCCCCGTGGTTGGCCGGAGGTGCCCAACTCAAAGTCCCCTGGGTTGCCCAGGTGGTGATGATGGGAAGGGCGTTCTCGGTGGTCGCTCCCAGGCTGGAACTTTCCTTAGACAGTGTAAGACCTGGCTGTTCCGTCGGGCCTTTGGAGAGGGAGACGGGGAGGGTGGGTTGGGGAGGGGGAATTCTGCCCTTTTAGGTTTTTTTTTATCATTTTAAATGTTTTTAATGATGGTTTATGTGTGTTTTATTGTTTATGTATTTTGTTCCCAGTGGTTCTGTGAGCAGGAGGAGGCGGGGTAGAAATAAATATTCTCTCTTCTTCCCCTCATTTTCAGCGGACATTTCCAGTGCTCTCCCCACTCCATGTGTTTCTCCCTCTTCCTGTTGTGAATGAGGTGGAAAGGCCAGATCTTTTTGTCTGCCAATCCTAAAGCAATCAGAGCTCAGGGGGTAAGGCCGGCCTTTACAGCACAGCTATGGGGTGGGGGGAGCTTGCCTAACTTTTTTTTACCCTCTTAATAAATTTTGTAATGAAAGATTTTGCTCCAAATGAAAAAAAGGTTAGGAACTGTTGCTCTAGAATATATCCTTTGAATTACTGTGCTTCTTACAACATTTCTCTGGCGGTTTTTCTTGCTTTACACCTTTTACACTCTAAACAAGCAAGACACCACAATGCTACATACATCAGAGTCTTCAGCTGCAGTGACCGACCCGACCGAAATGCTAAAAATTATCAGATCTAAACAAGAATCTGCATTTTTCATCCTTTAAAAACATAGATCCTGCAGAACAGACATCAAGCTGCTTGTAAGAAAGCAATCTCAAATTCTAGACATGTTTTGCAATAAGAAACAAGGACCTCTGTTTCATCCCTTAATAGTGCCTCTGTACGTGAGGACATTACAGAGCAAAACTACTTCAGAATTGTAATTGATAGGATCAGATCCACAGCTGATGTAAGTCATGGCAGTTCCAATGCAGTTAATAGAGCCACCTTGGTATACATCAGCTGAAACTCTGCTTTTGGACCACCTCATCCATGCTGCCATGCTCCCTGTTTTGACAGACTGCCAACGTGAATCAGATCGGACAGCAGCTTGAATTTCTAATGGGGATATTGGGGATACCTTAGCATTCAACCTAGTTGCGATCGCAATGAGTAGTGTGGAAAATTTCCATAAGAGACGGATTTGTACAATAGAGTGTATGCAAAGCTAATGACATACAATTTATAGTGGCAACAGACGGGTCAGCTCTATTGTTTTTCCCTACAGACTATGGACTTTTGGTCTGTGCAGTGAATATAATGGGAGTGTCACCAAACTACAGTTTCCAGGCTCAGTGAAATGAGAATGGCTTGTGTGTGTTCGGCACTAAAATCTTTGACTCAAATACTGCTTGACTTTCTCTTTGTCAGAATCCAGATTCCTCAGGGTCTCACGATAGAATTACAGGCAAATATTTCTCTCTCTCTCCAACATTTAATACCCACACATACTTGAGTTTTCTGTTTCATGCCATCCAAACGAGATATATTCTAGGGAAAATCCTTTGGGGTTACCTGAGAAATATTCAACCTTTTCTTGACTGAGAGAGGAATATGTTTTTGAGTGCCTGACTTTCCGCGTGCCACAAGTTCTTCAAAGCACAGCACTCGATGGGCATAATTACTGTATCCCTGATTCAGTTGGGTGTCCCAAGCAAGCAAGGCATCTCACCAATTCCTTTCCCCCAGGTTAAGAGAAAGAGAGGAGGGGAGGGGAAACACTGAAAGGGAAGAGATCTGCCTTTCACTACTGCCTTCTTGCTGGGGGCAGGGGATGGTGAATCCTACATCAGTCTGGGGACTGGTACTATGTGTCAGAGCTGGTCTGGAAACAGGATGGTGAAAGAGATAAGGACCTATAGGACAAGCAGAGCGGGAACAAGATGGTACATGGTCAGGGTCAGTACAGCAACCAAATGAGTGACAATGAGGCCTCTCAGAGGAGCTGGGGCAGTTGAGAAGGAGGCTAGCAGAGAGGCTGGTGAACAGACTGAGTAGGTGGCCAGAGGCCGAACAGACACAGCAACATCGGGAAATGCTGGCCGGGTTCCAATGAGTCTCTACAATGGATCATTCCCATGTTACAAAAGAGGCTGCAGACCTGCCTTTTTATAACCACAAGCAGCCAACCGGGAAGTTGGGGGCGTAGAGCAAGACTGAGGAGGGGGGTGGCCCGACCAACCCTGGGGAAGAGGCCTTCAGTGCCAACCCTGAGCCCTGGCCAGAACACGTGCCAGTGACACCGTGGACTCTGCCACCACCTCCAGAGCCCCAACGAGTGCCGGCTCAAGCCCCAGTTGTTATGCTACCTCATGCGGGGGGTGTGGCTACCATGGAATGAGGGGCCTCAGCTGAGTCCAGGCCCCAGACCCTGAGGGGGCCCTTTGCATGTGGAAATCTTCAGAGTGGTCAGGGGAGGGAAATGAACCAGGTACTCTGAACACTTGCAAAGGACTCTGCCAAGAAAGAGTGATTAAGGGTGGGTGGGGGTGAGATGCTGCCCCCACTCCCTTTTGTGGCACGACTGCTGCTGCTCCAGAGGGCCTGCTGGGAAATTACATGGGGAAGCCCTGCCTCCCCACCCCCCCGGAGGTCCTCCCTCCCCCTGGCTCAGGGGGGGCCCTTTTCTCAAGGGGAGGGGGATCATTTTGGGGACATGAGCCCAGGCCCACCACTGCCTCATGCAACCTCAGGGGCACCACAAAAATCCAGGGGTTCCAAGCTGAATTTTTCTGGGCAGATCCAGGAAAGAAGAGATTTATTTATTTATTTATTTTATTTTATTTTTAAAATGTTGCTACCCCATCCCTCCTGCCACAGGCAGCTCGGGGCAGCTTACAATTCGCAAAACAAACATTAAAACAACAATTTAAAACAACTAAAAGGAGGACAAAGAAGAAAAATAGCCCCTACCCAACAACCCAGTCTTTCACCCGTCTCCCCCGCCAAATGCCTGGCGGAACAGCCAGGTCTTACAGCTTCTCCGAAAAGAGGGGAGATCCGGGGCCAACCAAGGACGACTTGTTTAAAGAAACCGGGTCTAAGTTAGTGTTAGTAAAATTGGCCATAATCCATAAACCACTTACTCCAAAGTAGTCTGGTGGGCTTCAGTGGATTGAGGACAGTAGAGTCTCTTAACCATGAAATGCCTATCTCTTGTATTCAGGAAAAGAAGAGTAGGAACAACATTGGAAATATCGTCTGGAAATCTGCAGGGATCCCATCCTCAAAGATCACAAGAGTCTTTGGACATCTCAAATAATTAGAGGTTATGGAACGACTTATGAGGAGAGGCTTGACAGGTTAGGGCTCTTCAGCTTGGAAAAGAGATGACTGAGAAAGGATATGATAGAAGTTTATAAAATCCTCAATGGTGTGGAACAAGTAAATAGGGAACGTTATTTACCCTTTCAAATAGTACTAGAACTAGGGCTACTCTATGAAACTAACTGGCCGCAAGGAAGTACTTTTTCACTCAATGTCCAATTAACTTGCGGATCTCCTTGCCGGAGGATGTTTTTAAGGCCAACAACAAAACTGGATTTTAAAAAGGATTGGTTAAGTTCTTAGAGGATAGGTCGGTAATTGGCTGTTAGTCAAGTTGGTTGGAGTATGTAACCTCTGAAGGTTGGGAGTAAAGCATGGAATATCCATTATGGCTGTTTGCACTTCTCTGAAGTGACCAAACGTGCCCTCTTGTAAGAACCCAGGGCTTGAACTAGCACCTTTGTGACCTTGAAGGTGGTGGATGACGCCACAGTGCCACAAGGTCACTCTGGCCAAGGCCCAAGGTCACTGCTAAAGGCCTTCCCCAAGGCACTGGCCAGGCCAAACCCTCCTCAGCCTTGCTCCCCAGCCCACCCCAGCTTCCTGGTTGGCTACCTGGAGAATATAAGGCAGGCCAGCTGCTACAGGAAGTTGGGTGAATCATTCGTTGTTTTCCATTCTGGTTCCTGTCTCACCTCCCTATCGTGTGCGTGTGCTTTGTGTTGACACAAGGTAGCGAGGGGGTGAATATTTCACGATCGTATGTAGATAAAACTAACCAATGGTTGTTGGATAAAAGGATTACTTCACAATAATTGTGGCTTAAAACTCAGGGAAAGTTCAGATGGAAGCCAGTGGGGCTACGAATCTTTTGTCACGTCATCTTTCTTTGCAAGGAGTTGAAGAATTCCCACAGGAGTAAATCTTTCTACCTTCTACTCCAAGACAAGGTGCTGTTCTTTGACATCAGAAAGGCACAGCAATATATATGTACATGCATATCTATCTATCTATCTATCTATCTATCTATCTATCTATCTTTAGGGATGGAACTATTGGTATCGGATTAATCTGATAATGCGGATAATTGGCGATATTGGATTAATCCAACAATACCGATAATATCGGTATCGGAATATCGGGTTTTTAACATGGCCAATTTTTTTATCTTTACCATTGCTGCCATTAAAACTGATATGCCAATACCGATAAATCCGGTATCGGATTAATCCAATACTGATAAAACCGGTAACCGATAATTTGCCGATAGATAGATACTATCTATCTATCTATCTATCTAAAATGTGTGGGTGCGTGTAATATATAATCACAGAATCTTAGAGCTGGAAGTGGCCTTGAGGATCATCTAGTCGAACCCCCTGCTTGGATGCAGGGTGACTAGAGCTTACAACATCCCCGACGGATGCCTGTCCAACTTCCTTTTGAAAACCTCCAGTGCCGGAGAGCCTATAACCTCCTTAGGCAACTTGTCCCATCGCCGCGCGCACGGCGCTTACTGCTAGGAAGTTTTCCCTGATATTTAACCGAAATCTCCTTTCCTGTAACTTGAGCTCCTTGTTTCTATTCCTGGCCTCTGTCGCTGGGCAGATCAGTGCCGTACCCCTTAGCCTTCTCTTGGCTAGGCTAAACATACCAGTACCATCAATCTTTCCTCCTAAGACTTTCTTTCCAAACCCATTATCCAAACCCTTGGAGCGCTTCTGGATCCCTTGCTGCACCTGGATCGTCATGTTGCAGCGATGGCCTGGAGCGCTTTTCACCAACTCCATCTGGGGAGGCGGCTGCGGCCTTTTCTTTTTGAGTCAGATCTGACCACTGTCATTCAGGCTTTCATCACCTTGAGGCTAGATGACTGCAACATGCAATTTATTGGGGCTGCCCTGGGTGACTGTTTGGAAGCAGCCGCTGGTGCAGAATGCGGCGGCTCGCCTCCTGTCGGGGGTGGGCGGGGCGCTGCAAACACATTACATCAGCGCTCTGTAGGCTGCACCGGCTTCCTGCAGCTTTCTGGGCACAATTCATGGTGCTGGGTTTTGACCTTTTTAAGCCCTAAACGGTCTGGGCCCCACATATTGAGAGACCGCCTGTCCGTCCATGCTCCACTGCAGCCCCTGAGGTCAGCTCGGAGCGCCTCCCTGTGGGTACCATCGGTTCGGCTTGTTCATACAGTGAGGGCTCACAGGGGGGCAGTCTCGGTCGCCGCCCTGATGCTATGGAACTCTCTTCTCCCAGAGGTTCGGTTGAGCCCCAGCATCTTCCGGAGGCGGCATAAGAACTTTCTTTTTGTAAAGGCATTTGGCAGGTGGGGATAGGGGATGGGGGGTTTTCTGGGTGGGTTGGGGTAGGCTTGTGAGGGGGTAGGAGTAGGACATGGGGAGGTGGTATTGGGTAGCTTTGTTGGGGGCAGGGGGATGGTTGGGGGGTTTTATATTCTGTTTTTATGATTTTTAATGTTTTCATATATGTTGTTAGCCACCCTGAGCCTTGGGGAAAGGTGAGATCAAAATTTAAATAAATAAATAAAAGAATTCTTTCTTGCTCTACCTTGAACCTGCTCCAGTTTGTCAATGTCCGCCTTAAAATATAGGCAATGGAGACAAATAGTAAAGTGATCTCTTTTATTGCTC
This sequence comes from Sphenodon punctatus, assembly GCA_003113815.1. Taxonomy (NCBI): domain Eukaryota; kingdom Metazoa; phylum Chordata; class Lepidosauria; order Sphenodontia; family Sphenodontidae; genus Sphenodon; species Sphenodon punctatus. The sequence continues at coordinate 3,271,662 of QEPC01000564.1, forward strand.
CAACTCCAGTTGGTGGAGGTGTGCAAACGTTCGGACCGCAGATGTGCCTGAGGAAAGCGCCTGTGAGGTCCAAAAGCTTCCGCCACCTGGAGTCAGTCCAGTAAAAGAGATCACTGGACTACTTTGCCTCTACTCCTTAAAATGAGGCGCCTAAAACTGGGCACAGCACTCCAAGTGAGCTCTGACCAGTGCTATGTAGACTGGAATTATGACTTCCATTGACATGGAAACATGCTTTTGTATAGGTTTGTATAATCTAGGCGTCTCTGTATTTCTGATGCCAAGGCAGGACAGCTCGCCTTTGGAATGATATGTGCAGTGTAGTATTTCATTTGGGGAGGGGTGTGCATATGTACACACACACGCCCCCAAATGAAATACTACAAGGCACACATTATTTCCCCCCTAAAGAGAGGCTCGGGGAAAGAATGAATCACACATGACAGATGTTAGCCACATAGTTTAATGCACTGCTGCAAGGCACTTGGATACTATGGCTATTAGAGCAAGACAAGAGCCTCTATAGAGAATACGGGGTGGGATGTTGTGATCTCAGCAGCAAGAGAATGGAAGTTAAGATTCAGAGGGCCAGGAGAAGCAAATGTGGTTTTTTTAAGCTTTAAGTCACATTTGTTTTCCCTTATCGCAGGGCTGTGCCTGGCAGAAGCTGGCAGCTTGCTCTGCCTTGCGCCACCTGCCAAGAGCCTCAGGGCTGCTCCCACTGACAAGGATCATCTGGATGCAAAGAAGCATTCCAGATAAACCACTCGCCATGTCCCTGAGGGACATTGAGCTCTGTGACGCCCATGGATTCTTGTACGCGAGCCTTCCTCCCGTAACTGCTGCTAGCAGCATTCCGAACTGACATCTGGGTGACTGATGAAAGAGCCCAGCATTGAGAACTGGGCCCTTGTAAGGAGTAATATGTATGGATATGGGTCCTCCGTCTTTTGTGGGGTGAGGCATCCCTTTCCAATCGAGCCGCTGCTGCCACCCAGTCATGCCCTCCCATTCCCAAGCAGTTGGTGCATATTTCTAGCTGAACTTACCTCTATCTAGCAAAGGAAAAACATTGTCCAAGAGGTAAGTTGCACTATGCACAATGTGTTATTCGTTTTAGAAATGTGAGGATATTTAGAAGGAAAAGAATAACAGGAAATCTCATAATCAGTTTTTTTATTAACAACTTTTTTATTGTTTTAAAAGACAAAAGAAAATTGTTTATAACCTCTTCAAATTAAATAGTATGTGAGATATTTGATCTTGTTTATTCATGACAAACGATGACCATTTATGATGTGTCATGAATGTTTTGGAAAGAAGAAAACAACCTAATAACAAAGAGAGAAGAGAAAAAGGTAATAAAAGAAGGGTTAATGAGGGAGGAGAGCTGGGGGGAAAATCTAATTCTTAAAGGAGAATGGCTCTTCAAGTAGAGGCTTTTCCCTTTTACTCCCTTTAATGCTTCTCTGTGTCTGGCAGCATGTGCTGGGCTCCTATTCCTGCTCTGGTGCTTATTGTCCTTCGGGGAAAATACATTATTACTAGAACACTGGCCATGGATTTCAGAACATGTATTTATGAAGTTAATAATACTTCGGTCTCTGAAGGCGTCTGTTAATCTGAAGGTGGTAAGTTTCTAATTATCCTAACAGGACAGGAATATCAATCATGAGCTCTAGCTAGTGCAGTGTTTTACATTGTCATGTTTAATGCTCAGGGAAAGAGTAGAACATGTAGTTCTTTAGTCATGATCAATAAAGCCTACATGGAACTGGAATTGGCAATTTACAATGTATCTCAAAATGTTGATAGCTTTAATGATCTCTTTCTAACTGTTCCTCTAAGAATCGCAGATAGGGAGAAAGTCAAAGCTCCTCTAGTGATGTAGGGCTAAATCAATGGGTGATATCATGGCACAGATCCATGAAGCCTTGGGACAGGGGAGAGGATGGTGATGCAGGGGACCACGTCCATTTCTTGCACCTGGGCCTATTCCATCCTAGATACGCCCTGGGCGTGTAACTTATGTTCAGATGCTGTCTGACTAAAGAAACAAACGCTACCAGTGGTAGGGTATCACTGAGCTCACTGGCAGTGCGTGCACCTTTAAGGCAGTTGGCTCCTGCAGCTACTTACCCCGCTGGGCCAGGAGCAGTGTGACAATGCCAAAAGAAACACTGGTTCGAACAATGACACAAACTAAATAGCAGCAGACAAGGAGGTGCTGTTGTTTGAATTCTCAATCTTATATTGTGCGGGGCGGGGTTCAGTGTTAGGTGGTGTGCAGGAGTGTCCAGGTGCTTATGATGGAGGGGCTTTAAGTGCTGATGGGGGACTCTGAGCTCGGGGGGGAAGCTCCCCTCAAGTTGGGAGCCAACGCAGTCTGTGTATCACAGCTATCCTCTGTCTGCTCACTCTGACCCTGCTCACCAGCTGGGTTGCTACACGTCAATTCAGAGGGGGCTTTAAGTGGGACTGGACAAGGTATGTCCAGCTGTGTTTTACTGGGTCGGAGATAAGGGACCCTGAATCCGGTAGGCATGGGGGTTGAGGCGGTTCCCATCGGGATGAAGGGTGCAGCCCTGATTCATGGATTCCGTGTTTCTGGGAGCAGGCATTTGTGTTGAGGTGGTTGAGGAGATGGGATTTGGACGCAGCTGCTGAAGCTGAAGGACAAAGTGTGCCAGGGGGCAGGTGCCAGAGGGTGGTGGCACAGCAGGAGCCACACTGCTTCTGGCTCCGGATGCTTGGCATGGGGGAGCCATGCTGTCCCCTGGTCTCAGGAGCCGGGGAAGGAGAGCTGCTCTGCTCCTGTCCCCAGAAGGGAAGCGATGTGGGATCCAAAAGCACCCAGAGGCTGTGAACCTGATTGACCAGATGGGGCTGGACTCCATCCATAACAGGGGTCCCAATCCCCTCCAGGCCACAAGATCGGCCAAACATCATCACTTCCATCGGCTCGCCCTCATCCCGTCCCCAGCAGCAGTCAGGTATCGGGTAAGCACCGAGACTGTGGGACCCGGGGGGGAAGGGAAAGCGGTCGGTATACAGCATTACTTCAGTGTAATTTGAAAACAGGGGCTCGGCTGTAGAAAACCAACATCAAATCAAGCACTCTTGATTTCTTTTTTTTTTCTTTTTTTTTAAACCCCACATGCATAGATATTTGCCCCTTAATCTCAGCGTTGTGGTTGACAAATCACTTTACAACGGCTTCATTTTTGGGTGGGTCCCGCTGTGCAAGAAGTGAGCGTGTTTCTAACTAGAGTTCTTGTACTAGCTTGCAACGTTTCTTCTAATGTCTACCCTGCAGCTGCGCATTCAGCGGTTCATGGAGGCAGCCAAGATCCTGCAGATAATGTCAGAGAGCACGCCAGGGTTTCTTTTGAAACTCAATGGGCTGTCAACAGTTCTAGAGGAGAGAACAAACAGCACTTGGGATGACGTGTTCAAATCGCAGCTGATGGCCACAGAAGGGAACCTGGTGGGATAATTCTTCAATTCCGTATGTGCAGAAAAGCTACTATCAGTCCTTTTCTGCCATTGTTAAAATTCAAGTGCATTTTTACTGGCTTCTTCTCATGATGACACCCCTCACAGCCTACAGATTTGACCTGGGGCCCAGAACAGCTTCATCTTCAGAGGTGTTTACTCTTGGAGGCTGATGGATTGAGTAGTTGAAATAGTCACATTCCAGTAGCACATAGTGGCCACAACTCATTGTACTAGCCACCAGGCGTTGCATCGCACAAGACATGCAGGAGCTGGGGGTTCCTGGATTATTAGAGTTTGGCTTATGCACCGCTAGCTGGGAGTTTCAGCCATCTTAGCACGGAAAGCGGGTGCACAAAACGCTAAAAACAAAGGATTCTTATTCTAAGTTGCAATTGAAATGGTTAAAACCGGTGGAGAAAGTACAGCACGCTGCACGGTGTAGCAGGGGGTCTTGGACCCAGGGCCACATGGGGCGCTGGGGTGCCTCTAGGGAATTAGCTCTACCCCGCGGCAACGTCTACTCAGCCCAACCCTCGGCTGAATCCCCCCCTGAGGAAGGGGGTACCCTCCTATAGGACCCAACCCAGTCTCGCTCAGGGGGTATCAGTCCACAGTCCTTTGTTAGTACAGTCCGGTGTACACAATTCTTGGGGCTGCCGGCTCAATTGCCTCCACCCTGCAGGGCCAGGTCAGTCTCCCACAAGCTCTGGCGCAACACAATATCAACCCCCCTTGCCCATCTAGCCAGGCCTCAAAGCCCCAGGCTCTGGTCAAGCCTTCCCCAGGCACGAGGCTCCCTCCTGGGCACAGCCTCCCCTCAGTACCTGGTTTTCCTTCTCAGCGCCCTGAACAGAAAAAAAAGTTTGTCCCAGGAGTACTAGTGGTTAGATTCCAGCAATACAGATTTATAACATGAGGAAATTCGTTGCTTGACATTTTTATTTATTTATTTATTATTTATTTAAAACCTATACCCCGCCCCTACTGCCCAAAGGCAGCACGGGGCGGCGAACAACACAAAATGTTTTTTACAATAAAACATTTAAAACAATCAACAAATTTTAAAACAACTCAAAAAAACTCACCCTCCCTCCCAAACCCTACCCCCCACTCTACCCTCGCCAAAAACCTGGCGGCACATTCAGGTTTTACACAAACGTTGAAACAACAGGAGGGTGGGGGCCAACCGAGCCTCCTCCAGGAGTGAATTCCACAGCACAGGGGCAGCCACCGAAAAAGATCTCACATCAGTGACCACCCGTCTTGCCCGGGGAACCTCCAAAAAGGCCCCCACGGACTATCTCAGGGGTCGCATAGGCACATGAGGAGTGAGG
>QEPC01000564.1:3276653-3289971 GCA_003113815.1 Sphenodon punctatus
CCGCCCCCGTAAGGAGACGGGCCGCGGCATTCTGCACCAGCTGCAGCCTCCGGACCAGCTTCTCGGGCAGCCCCACGTAGAGCGCGTTGCAGTAATCCAGCCTCGAGGTGATGAAGGCATGGATGACAGTGGCGAGGTCGGAGTCTGAGAGATACGGCCGAAGCCGCCGGACAAGATGTAACTGCCAAAACGCACTCCCCGCCACGGCCGCAACCTGAGATTCCAGACTGAACCGTGAATCGAGGAGCACACCCAGAATCTGCACTTGAGACACCATGGGAGGGCGAACCGCCCCCCCCACTCAAGAGGAGATTCAACCACCCCAGGCCCTCACCCACCAACATCACCTCCGTCTTGTCAGGATTCAGCTGCAGATGGCTCAACCTCATCCAAGCGCCCACAGCCGACAGGCACTGGGAAAATAAAGAGACTGCATGGCCTGGGTCGATGGAAATAGAGAAGGGATCAACCCCCTTGCCCAACCCCCACCCCCCTGTTGTCTCCTGATCTTCAAAAGACATTGTTGAACGCACCCCTGACAAGCCTTCCCTGAGGTCTGGAGAGGATCTTGCCCATTTAAACTGGAACATCATTATTTGGGGCATCACTCTAGTACTTCCTTGTAGTTCACTGCAGCACTTCCCCAGTTGTCTGGCTAAGAGTGTGGCTAGCACAAAATTTGTGAGTATCTAATGTATACATGGGTGGGGCTGTGTAATATGTTATGTATAATAGTACTTGTTTTGTACTTAAAAGAATTGTAGGGTATTACTACATCCATTCCAAAAACCAGTTTCATTCCTTAAGACATGTGTCAGTGAATATCTTCCCAACATGACGCATTATTTTAGTTCTGTATACTGCGCAAACAGCAGCTGTCTCTGTTGTCTCCCTTTGATTCATCTTCATTGTAAATGTTTCCCAAGTGAGTAAGTACCATGAAGACATCATTCGTAAGCTGTGTTAGTGAGTTCACAATGATTCACAGGTTCTCAGACACCTGGTTACCCAGGGTTGAAAATCTGGAAAAGACAATGATTAACATGTCAGCCAGTAATAACTATCATTCACTACAAAAGCTTTGTATAACAATGCATCCCACTCACTAAGGAAAAAAACAAAAAAACCACCAACCCACAGGTGGAGACCTCTCTCCCTTCAGACATCCAAGGTCACAATCCAAGGAGGAGACAAATTAGCACAAATAAATATATTCTCATTGTCCATGCACTACACAATGTTTACATTCTGGGTTTTGTATGTCCCCCTGCTCCAGAAACGCATTCCAATGTTTATTGTTTATTGTGTAGCTACGTTGTTCCAACTATACAGCAGTAAGGACCCCTGAGGAAGCTACGTGAGTAGCGAAACGTCGGGCCAAGGAGTGAAGCCACCATCAGGTCGTTTTTGACCAAGGAGTAAAGCCATCATTGCGACTCTCCACTTTTCTATGAGAATAAGCTTTGACTCTGTGTAGTCATTTGTTCTATCTTTGGCTTGTTCTTTATTGTATATATATTATTTACACCGGTAAACTGGAAAAATTTATATAGGAACTTTTGTATTTTTGTGGTGCAGTTAGTTGTTGTTTCAAATCCCAGCTTAGCCATGAACTCACTCGGTGGTCTTGGGCAAGTCACTGTCCCTCAGCCTCAGTTCCTCAACTGTAAAATGGGAATAATAATGACATGGTGGTTGTGAGAGGGAACTGGATAAGGATTGTGAAATACTATGAACACTGTGAGTGCTACAGACATGATAAATGAAAATACAGAGATTGATGTGTATAGAACGTTATATCATGGCAGAAGTCTCTAATTACAGTACTAGAATGGATTGAGTCTCAATAGCATCAAGTAATGATGGTCTTCCAGAGTGTTTAATGAGCCCCGTGTAAGTGACAAAGAGAAAAGTCCTGCAGGCCAAGAATACAAAACTTGTAGAGTTGTTCTGGCAGAAGCTCTCAACATAACCTTCCTGCATTAGAATTTACAAGACATCTGTAATTTGCTATGCCTCTCAGGTCTTGATCACACATCCACTGAGTTTGGGTGAAAACAGGACTGCATAGGGCACCACTACAGCGCTGCAACATGCATAAATAAACCACTAAGGGTGGTTAAAGGGTGGTTAGCGTCATGTCTGTTTTCACCCTTTAATGGCTGGAGGATTATGCCCCCAGTCATGTTCACACAACACTCTCCAGATTCCCCCCTGCTGCAGCTCCTCCATGTGTGGAAATCACCCCCTTAAAATCCGTTCTTTGGCTGTAATGAGTGCTGAACGAGCACCTGCAAAAATGAGTACACCTCTCAAGCTGCCAGAACCCAAGTTGAACTGAATATTTTGGCTACTTTTTGGTAACCAAACCGGTTTTCGATTGGGTACCCAAAATATCGATAACCCGTATACTGAAATCACAATTTTGTCCTGGATTTTGGGATTTTTCAGGAAAATTGGGTGTTTTGGCATTCCAGTTGTCGGTATATCAGTTTACCGGTCGTTGGTATTTCAAGTTCTCAAACGGTATTCAAAACGGTACACAAAAAGGCAGGCATTACCCACAGGTACCAAATTAGGTCCTTGTTTCAGCTCCGGAATATAACCTAACTCCTTGATACTGTTGGGGGAGATTACAGTGAAGTTGGGAGATGCCCCTTAGAGTAAGAGTATGTGTGAAAAAGGTATTCGTTGATTACTTCTTTTTGCCTAATAAAAGTGGGGAAATAGGCTCTACTTTCCTATGTATACACTGCTGCATTCTAACCAACTCTAGGAATCCATTTACCAGATTTTATCCTAAAAAGGTTAGCATAACGTTTTTTTAAAAATCATGGCATATGAATGATTTATTACTGCACACCAAGGCATTTTAAAAGGAATTTTCACTGGTGGGGATGGAATTCAAAAGGGCCCTTTTATTCCACATTCCGAAATATTTAAAACCAGGTTTCTGCAGATGAATCAATGCTTAATATATTCATTTCAAACTTGATTAATAAAAGAACACCAATTCTCTTCTATCCAGGGGCTGGAGATGAAGCTCCTGTGTCCTCTCTTTTTCTCTCCTACTTACTTGTGACTCCTTTGGCTCAGGAGATGTGTTCTGCCTGCAAGCTGCTACAGCTTTGGTTGGCTGCACATCTGTAGGAAGACTGAAGGCCACCTGTAAGACCATAGGGTAAAAACAATCATAAAGAAGTCTCAGACTATAGAGAGAAGAGGAAGTAAAGCTAGAACAGCAGCTTCTGGAGATAGTTACTTTCCTTGTACGGATTTACTTTCCCCAATATTGTGCCGGAGAGGAAAGGTCAGACCAAAATTTAGGGCTACAGAAGGACAATTACTAGTGGGGTATTTCTAGGGGCTTGATGGGGATTTTACCTGCCACCTTATATATTAATAAATGTCCAGCTAAATATCTGCTTGCATTCCCAGGCCTGGAGAAGGATATGCACGCACCATAACGCTCATAGGTAAAGATCCAAATCAACAAATGTAGTCGTATCTCAACAAGGATTCAGGTGAAAAGACAGAGTGCTGGCACTGCAGCTCAACTGAATTTTGGGTTTGGGAAATGCCAAACTGCTGATATTTGATTTCGTTCCATATACTGCATCTGGTATTTATGGCTTCGTGTTGCTGCCAGGAGCGTCAGTCTAGGAGCACTGCCAGTGTCTACCAACTTAGCTGAACCACTGCGAATACACAGAGATCCAGTGTTCCTCGGATTTAAAGCTTGGTGGCTGGTTTTCAGGGACTTTTATTTTATTTATAATGAGCACGTGTGCTGAGATATAAAACTAGTCATTTAATATGCTGGGTAATTAAGAGCTTATTTCATCCACATAGTTTCCCGTTCCATTAGCGAATTTAAAAGAACAAAGATGTAGAAGCTTTGGACACTTCTGTTTTACTCATCCATTTGTGAATCAACACAATGAGATCAGTAATAATAATAATAATAAAAAGACTAATATCCAGAGCTATTGTAAAATCTGGGCACTTATGATGACCATCTGTATAAATATCGAAACTGACATAGTCATGTGTATTTTAATGTTTTATTTCTCTCACTCCTTATGGCCCGTATTTATACGCCTTTTACATAAAGCACTAACTCGCCAGTTTGATATCTCCCGAGAGGCCACGTTCCTTAAAATTTTAGTGCCCCACTCTGCTTGAAACTGAAGAATTCGCTCTCTTAAAAACCCCCACATGCTGCAGAAAATCACAGTAATCTTGCTACATTTACAAATAACAGGTGAATGAGCCAAAAGAATATTAAACAGGATTAGCTCAACAGAGGCACGTTCGCTCTTTAGGGAACGTTTTATGCCGATACAGAGAAAATTAAATGTTAAATATGCACTTTTTTTAAAAATTGGGCAAGTCGGATATTTGCCAAGTGGAGAATGCACAAACCTGCCAAGTATCACACATTCACACCTTGAGTTCACATGACACGTGCAAGCATTTCTTGTGGTCTCTGCTGCATTCCGCTGGCCTTCCTGCTACTAGATACTCAGCGTGAGTTTTTTTGCTGATGGGTGAGCTCTATTACTCCCAGTATTTGTGAGAATGTAGGGGTCACTTTCCTCATGTGAATAATGCCTAGTCATGTGACTAGTTCCATTGACAGCCGTGGAGCTGCTCATGTGACTAAAGACTTCATGCTTGAAAAGGTTTGCAAGAGCGTCAGGGAGATCAGACTATCCAAGAGTGTGGCTAGCAAAGGAAAGAAGACCCATCACACAGTAAGTAAGGGAAAATGCCTCCTCTTCTGAGAAAATAATCAACAGAAAAATCCCCAAATAATGAAGGATGTAAAAGTGGAACCTTGACCTACCACTTCATCCCGTTAGAAGTAATTTAACTCCTGTGAAGATCTGGTTTCAACATAAATTAACAGGCAGGCTTTTACTAACTAACTAATAATCTGCTTCCAGAATATGGTTAACTCAAAATGATAGGAACATTCCACCAGTAATTAAAAATTCATTATATTCAAAATCAGCAACTGAATGCTCAAGAATCGCATCAGACCCTCATAAGCACATGACCTTCATAACCTATCTTATTCTCTGTAAAGCACAAGGTACATTGCTTGGGCTATATAAAAGTTTATAATAATAATAACCATGCAAGAAAGTTAGATATCATGAATATTATTATTTTTTAATTTCAGATCCCTTAATTGATTCTCTAAATTAAGCCTTACCAGTTTATGTTTCCCAGCTTTTCTCCACAACCATAAAGCCTAGAAACTTTGAAAAGAAACAAACTTTGAAAACTTCAACCAAAAAACCCCCCAGAAACTCCAAAAAGAAAAAAAGAAAGAAAAAAGCCTAGAAACTTCAAAAGAAAAGAAAGGGCCAGTCACAATATTCTCTCAGTCTAACCTACCTCACAGGGTTGTTGTGATGGTTAAAAGTTGTGTAAAGTGCTCCGAGTGCCACTATATAGATTATTACTATTGCTGAAATAAGCAGCTCACAAACAATGCTCATCTCACTGAACAGAACATTTGTTCCACTGGATTGTTCCTGGCACACACACGGCAATTTCCACACCATATATCAAATAAAGCTTGAACTAATACTTTGTTCTTAATTTTTTTTTAAAAACACACACATTCATTTTGAATGAATAAAATGAAAAATCGCAACACAGATGTCTCAATAACATCCTGGGACATTTGGCCAATGTATGAAAAGGTTCCCAATCTCACATGTTAAAAAAGAAATCATGTCAGCCTCCAAACTCATGAGATTGGCTCAAATCATAAGATTTCATTAAAAAAAATAAAAATAAAAATACAGGGCCTTTTAAAAATATATCTCAGACTCTTCTGGGTCCACCCCTTCGACAGAGGACAACTACCCTGAAACCTACAAAGAGGAAGACTCCCCAAAGTATCTGGGAACAATTCCTCCTTTTTGTAGGAACATTAAACCCATGCACTTGAGTGTGCACATTACAAATACCAGTGGTAGGTAGTATCTTTTTAAAGTATTAAGATACCACATTGTTACCTTTTTGTTGGTCACTGAAAAGTTACTTTCCCCAGTCAATATCTTTATCTTTTGAAAAACTACTCTCATGTGGTAACTTTTAGCATTTCAATAAATTACTAGGATAAAGATACATTTGAGTCCAAGAATTTTCCTTCTTTGGCCTTGAGTATGGAGAAAAGAAAGCTAGGTATACACAGTGGGTAATTTGAGATGTGACCCAGCACGCTAAACCTTGGACCGGAATCCGTCTCGGATCCCGGTCTGTGATCAGACCGGCCGTTCTCTCATATTCTCTGCCTACTAGGGATCCATTTGGGCTGGAATTACCTGGAACAGAAAAAACAAATAGAGGGCTGTTGTCTTATACAATGCTTAGATTGTGAAACACACAGATTGCCTATAAAGGTCCATAGAAAATAAATGCCAACCAAGGGCTATAGAATGTATTTACAAAGAGTGGGTATAAACCCCTGCCATACAAAATTATTGAGACAATTCAAAATAGAGTTAACATATTTCGACCAAATTGTGGTCTTCTTCAGAACTCCATAGAAGGGAATAAATAAAATGTGGATATGACCATTCTTCAATTTATATATTGTATAATAGAATACACAAGGTATCATATAACAAAAGTTACCAAATAAACTCCAATGGAATCAACAAAAAAGAGGAGAAAACCCCTTGGGGGAAAAAAAGGGGGGGGGCAGAAAGGGGAGGACTGAGGGGGTATATAAAAGCTATTACCTGAACAAAGGAATAACCCTCAACCTCTAAGGTGCTTCCACAGTCTCGTGTGCACCATGAAAAACCACAAAATTCTACAAAAATACACAATATCGCATGTTTCTGTTAAAAGGTACATAATAAACCAAAGCATAATAAAATAAAATATCCCTCATACCTGCCTCCATTCCTGGTATCCAATTAAATCTTACATACCTTAAATAGAGAGCCTCTTTGTCCCTCCAAAGTAGTATATTATCTTATCTGGGTGGAGCACCAGAAGCGTCTTAAAAAACAACAGCAAAATCAATCCTTATGATAACAATAGATTGTACCCATGGTTGAGTGATTTCACTAACCAGAGGGGTAGGACCATAAAAAGTGTCACGTTCAACTTAGATAATGATAGGAGCAGGGACAGCACTTCTACTGAGGGGGATTTGGCCGATGGTTCTGCTTCCAGTTCCAACAAGTCTGTTTTAAGACAATGAAGGCCACGATTTGGCACACCCCTAGAAGAAAAAGAAACAGCATTTCCCCCAAGGATCCTCACCAGGAGAAGAGGGAAGGGACGCATGCCATAGTTGCAAATCTGTCCAAGTGAGAATTGTCTTTTTATGAAAGAAAGCTCCTGAATGTAGGTTTGCCATTTGTTCCCACACATTTGAATGTATCTTTCGACACTCGGGTTGAGCTTTATACATTTTTCAGATCTATCCGACTGAGAAGTTTTTTTGGTACATCTGCACCTTATGGATTACCTGAGAAAGGTACACCGTTCGGTCCTTTGTCCACTTTTACTCCTCCAATTGACGTTGATCCTGATATTCAAACTTTTGAAAGACTAGTTTGGGAAGTTGTTGACAGGCTTTTTAATCAAAGGAAGCATATTAATTTTAACTTGTCTAAAACAGATGTAAAAATTCTGAAGAATGTGATTAATGATCCCAATATTATTATTAAACCAGCAGATAAAGGAGGAGCTATTGTTATAATGGACAAACAGGATTACAGGGCCAAAATTTGATGTCAGTTGCAGGAATCTGACAGATATATGCTGCTTCTTAAAGATCCTATTGAAAATATTAAGCAAGAAATTAGACTTCTAATAGATGAGGATTTAAATAAGGGGTATTTAACGGAGAGGGAAGAATTTTTTTTGGTTAATGATACACCTCGTACCCCCCTCTTTTATGTTCTCCCCAAGGTCCATAAAAGGATATTTCCACCACTAGACAGACCTATAGTATCAGGCACCAATTCTGTTTTAGAACCTTTAGCTAAATATATAGATTTCTTTTTAAAACCGATTATCCCCAACCATCAATCCTATATTAGGGACTCCACACATTTTTTGAGTATTTTAAGGGATATCGACTATGACTCTTTGACTAAAGAGAACCTATTGTTGGTAACTATGGATGTTATTTCCCTTTACTCCAATATTGCCCAAGGAGGGGCCGTGGCCTTGACGAGAAGAGCTTTGGCTATAAATCATCCTGTGGGGCCACCAGCTGGATATTCAGCAAGATTACTGGAATTAGTCATGTCTAGAAATTAGTTTCATTTTGAAAAAACATTTTAGATGCAAAAATTGGGCATTGCTATGGGTTCATCCATGGCCCCGGAGGTTGCTAATATTTTTATGGCTGCTTATGAACATACTTTTATTTTTGATGGAGATAAGAACCAATATTTAGCAGAGATTTGTGGAGGAGGTACATTGATGATGTATTTATGGTTTGGATGGGTTCAGTTCATTTCTTTCCTTTCTGTTCATTTGGACAGTTTCTCAGGATCAGGAGAAACTGCTCAGATAATAGCAGGTTTCTTCCTGGGGTCCACAAGAATGAGAGACCACTTTAGAGAAAGGGGTTATGCCATCAGTTCTCTAGATACAGCTATAAATAGGGCATTATGATCCACCCAGAGTGACCTTTTACAAGGGGCTGGGGAAAAAGGTGCACTTCTAGGATTGTTTGTCCCCTGACTTATGGACATCTGTCCTCTTCTATAAGATCTGTCATTTTAAGCTATTGGAGATTAGTTTCACACATTCCCCAAGGTGAGGAACCATTGCACTTCGCCTTCAAACGTAGCAGAAATCTTAAGGAAATGATTGTTAGGGCAGATATGATTTCCCCTAGTAAGATTCTCCCACAAGGCATCAGGGGTAATGTAGTGGGCCACTTTAAATGTGGCCATTGCAAATTTTGCAAATACACTAAGAATATTAAATCTTTTGAACTGAATGGATCTATGGTTTTCTTGAAACATTTTAGTAACTGCGATACAGAACAAGTCATCTATGCACTTAAATGCCCTTGTGGCAAGGGGTGAAAACAGACATGCCACTAACCACCCTTAGTGGTCATTTATGCATGTTTCAGGGCTGCATAGGGCACCAATACAGCCCTGAAACATGCATAAATAACCACCAAGGGTGGTTAGCATCATGTCTGTTTTCACCCAAGATGTACATAGGACAAACTAAGAGGAAGGTTAAACTCTGCATTGGGGAGCATTTGAGTTGTCTTAGGAGAAAGATTGTAACAGCCCCCTTATTTACTCATTTTGAGGAGTTTAAACATGGATGTGAAGACCTGATCTTTTGGGTGATAGAACGCATTGAGCGTTGCGAGAGACTTGAACAGCAACTTCTTCAAAGAAAGGCATTTTGGATTTGCAAGTTTCACTCTGTTAAGCCTGGTGGGCTAAATGACTCTTTAGAACTGAGAGGTTTTTTGTAGAATAATTGTTACCACATACTCCCCCCCACCCTTCCCTTCACAGGTGAGGTTGGTTTTCATGAGTGTTTTTGAGAGCCTATTTAACTAACGCTGGTCCCTAACAGCTGTGTTTGGAGTCATTGGTAAGAAGTTGTATGCAGAAAGGGTCATCAGGGGGTTTGCTATCCTGGTTTCTTTTTGTGCTAATGAATCACTAGAGAGATATATTTTATTTTGCTATAAGAATGGCACTTTTGCTCTTCAAATATGGGTTGAGAGTATAAACAAGATCTCTTGAGAGAGAGAGAGAGAGAGAGTTTGAAGGTATTTCCCTTCAGAATGTTTGGGGGCTTTATAGAATCAGTATTAACACTTTCTGGTGTGTTTGGTGCTAGTCACAATAAGTACCTGTAGAGAAAGTAACACTATAGGCCAGACCCCAGCATTTGAGTTAGAAGGATTGATTTTCTTGTTTTTTAAGACGCTTCTGGTGCTTCACCCAGATAAGATAATATACTACTTTGGAGAGATGAAGAGGCTCTTTATTTAAGGTATGTAAGATTTGATACCAGGAATGGAGGCAGGTATGAGGGATATTTTATTATGGTTTGGTTTATTATGTATTTCTAACAGAAACATGCGATACTGTTTATTTTTGTAGAATCTTTTGTGGCTTTTCATGGTGCCCATGAGGCTGTGGAAGCACCTTAGAGGTTGAGGGTTACTCCTTTGTTCAGGTAATAGCTTTTATATCCCCCCTCACTCCTCCCCTTTCCTCCCCACCCCCTTTTTCCCCCCAAAGGGGTTTTCACCTTTTTTTCTTTATTCCATTGGAGTTTATCTGCCAACTTTTGTTACATGATACTGTGTGTATTCTACTATACAATATATAAACTGAAGAATGGCCTTATCCACGTTTTATTTAGTCTATTTTTAGAGATACATCTATGGAGTTCTGAAGAAGACCAGAGTTTGGTCCAAGCCTGTTAACTCTTTTCTGAATTGTCTCAATAATTTTGTATGGCAGGGGTTTATACCCACTCTTTGTAAATACATTCTATAGCCCTTGGTTGGCATTTATATTCTATGGACCTTTATAGGCAATCTGTGTTGTTTTGCCTATAAAGGTACATAAAATATAACTGCCAACAAAGGGCTATAGAATGTATTTACAAAGAGTGTATATATAGTTTCACAATATATCGTGTGTATACCTAGTGTCACAATATAAGCATTGTACAAAACAGCCCTCTTTGTTTATCCTGTTTCAGGTTGGGCTTTGAGGGCGTTAGGAGTGATCATTATTGTTCTACTGGAATTATCTGGGCCAGGATGGAGGGGTTTGGTTCTATAGAGCTGGAGGGAAATTTTTTAATTACTTGGAGCTGGGTCGGAGCTGTGTGTTGTGGGGTAGAATTCTTTGGAAGTGCTTGGAGGTTATTGGTTTTAGAAGGAAAAAGAGGCATAATCAATTGTGCGAAGGTGTAACCAAGCCTGAAAAGCAAATTAAGCTGGATCATTTGGGAGGTAGGGCCTGTATTTCCATGATGGAAAACAAAGCTATAATTCTATAGTGAATTTATACTCTGTAAGGTAGTACTGTAATATGTTAAAGCTATTAAGATGAAAGGTTTTCTGGTTTGTTTGTTAGCTACTAAGCACACATCAATTGGGACCCGATATTGCATGCTGTTTCGTAGGCCCTTTCTCCACGGGGTTTCGCTGTGTGGAGGTGCCCGTGTGAATGCTGCGGGAGATGGGTGGGGGTGCGTGCGCACTCCCGCCACGGCCAATGGGCTCCATGAATGCCTGATGTTCCCACGGCCGCACACCCAGTGCAGCCGCACACCTACCCCCCCACCCGCTGCCGTCTGTTTAAAAAGGGCCATAGTTCTTTTTCGAAAAGCCTGAGTATCTTTCAAATTACCTCAAATACTTGTATTTGATATCTGGTGTCTTTCCAGGATATTATGCTGTTCCAAAATCTTTACCTGTTTAAAAGGCATTTTACAGCTCCACTTATCTTTGAAAAGATATTTGCAAAGGGTATCTTGCATATCGCTCACAAACACACTCGAAAGGGATGTTTGTCACAGAGGGATTCCTAGGTTTTTTGCTATCTGCAGCTCAGTGACTTTGTTCCGATTTTCCTTTATATTTCCCCTGAAAAGGATGAACCAGACAAGGTTTAATTGGCTAGACAGCACCACTGATTCTAGCAGCATTTAATCGGGACAGCAGCGTAGAGTGCTGCCCAGTGTAGAATCACAGAACCATTGGGCTGGAAGGAGCCTCAAGGCTCCTCTAATGGAAACTCCTGCTCCAAGGCAGGATGCATCATCACAGACCGGTGCTTGTCCAGCTAGCCTTTGAAAACCTCCAAGGCAGGATGTTGCTCCTGAGGCAACCAATTCCATTGCCCACGCCTCTGCCTTTCTTCATATTTTAACAACAAAAATCTGTTTTGCCGCCCTTTAAACGGTGACTTTTATAGCCTGACTTGATTCATTTGGCAATTGATTAAGTCATGAATCTGTTTTAAAGAGAGAGGAAAAAGTCATTTCTCTTTCTAGTTCTCTTGGTTCCAAAGGGGCACACCCAAATTATTTTTAAAAGCCCCCCCCCCAGGGTCTGGCAGCAGTTCTGGGGTGGGGAGAAGAGATCCTTGCTGCTCTAGAGTGCGGGTAGGCAAATTTTAAAGGAACACTTATAAGAAATACAGGTTGCCAGGCCCTGCAACATGCATTTTTCATAAGTGTTGCTTTAAAATGTGCCATGGGGGCACCCTTAATGATTGTGTCTGTAAGAGCTCAGGGGACAGTGCTGCAGACGGGGGGGCAACCCCACTCCTTTGACCATAGTCTCTTCTTAGTTGGCTCCTAGTTTTTTAAAACTCTCATTGTCCTCCAGCATCCCAAAGGCAGGGCAGGCTTCGGGCAGCGGCTTCAGCAGTGGTTGCTGCGCATGCTCAGCGGGAGAGCGCGCCGAGCGAGGGAGCCGCCCCCACCTCCCCGGGTTGCTACAGCAACGGCCGGCGACCGCCCGCTCCCCTTGCAGTCTCTCGGCGGCATGGCGCTCCCGGAGCCGGTCAGGAGGCGACTGGGTTCCTTCAGCCGAACCGTATTTAGCGACAGCAACCGCACCGGGCCCGAGAAACTAGGCGGCGGCGGCGGCGAGAGCCCGGGTAAGTCTCCCGAGTGCTGGGTGCCAGAAACAAAGATGGCGGCGGCACCCGTCCTTTGGAAGGGCTGCCAGGAACCAAAATGGAGACAGCGCCCTTCGCTTGGAGGGAATCGGGCGAGCTGCCAGGAACCAAGATGGCGGCACCAGCGTCACTGTAAGGAGTCCTCATGACGTCTCTTCCTGGTCGCTCTGCCCTCAGCTTCGGGCGGTGACAGGGCCCTGCAACATGTATTTTTCATAAGCCTTCCTGAAAGTTTGCTTCGGTGGCTGCCCACTGGCTGGCGCCCCATGCAGCCTTCCTTTCCTCCCCACCATAGCAATGGGTCCATCCCACCGAGCCAGGGGCTCGCCAACTTCATAAAACCCAGCCACTTGAGCCCCCCTATTGCTTCCCCTTGGTTCTCTCCCCACCCTCACTACGGGGGCCGGAGAGGCACAGTTTACAGGCCGCTTATGAGAAACACAGGTTGCAGGGCTGCATTTGGTTCCAGTGCAGCCCTGCAACCTGTTTCCATAAGTGCCCTGTAAAATGCAGCCCTGCAACCTGTATTTCCATAAATGCCCTCTCAAATGCAGCCCCATAACCTGTATTTCCATAAATGCCCTCTAAAATGCAGCCCTGCAACCTGTATTTCCATAAATGCCCTCTAAAATGCAGCCCCG
>QEPC01000564.1:3301448-3314790 GCA_003113815.1 Sphenodon punctatus
CTTCTGCTAATTTGTATGGGGATTAACATGTTCCTCTGGCTACAGGGTATTTTCCATTTATTTACTGATTTACAAAACACCCCATCAAGGTGCTGTAAAAGGAAAGTTCCAAGACTGAGGTGCAAATTAAATCACTAGGCTGGTTGGTAGCTGCATACCAACTGACCCAGGCCCGGCAGTCTCGGCGCATACCCGGTGTTTGACGACAGGGGGGCACTGGATGAGGGTGAGCCGTCGGAAGCTGAATCCTGACAAGACGGAGGTGATGCTGGTGGGAGGGGCTGAAGGAGTGGTGGCCGCCATCATTGATGGGGTCAGCCCTCTATTGGTCCCTCAGGTTTGTAGTCTGGGGGTGCTCCTTGACCGTAGCTCTGTCTGGGTGGCGGCTGTGGCAAAGGGTGTATTTCGCCACTTACATCTGGTGTGGCGGCTTCAGCTGAACATCTGACTCCGCTCTAGCCACCGTCATCCACGCTTTCATCACCTCGAGACTGGACTACTGGAACGTGCCCTACCTGGAGCGACCCACGGTGATGGTCCAGAGACCGCAGCTGGCGCAGAATGTAGCGGCCCGTCTCCTTACAGGGACGGGTCGCCGTGAGCATGTTACACCGGTGCGCCATTCTTTGCACTGGCTGCTTATAGCGTTCCAGGCCCAAATCAAGGTGTTGGTTTTGACCTATAAAGCCCTAAACAGGTTGGGCCCTGCCTACCTGTGGGACCACCTCCCCCTCTGGGTCCAGGATCGGCCCCTGTGGTCAGCTAGGAGCGCCCTCCTCTGAGTCCCCCAAGTATCCTGGGTTGCGATGAGGAGGAGGGTCTTCTTGTTGGCCACACCGAGGCAGTGGAGTTCCCTCCCAACTAAGGTCCGCCTGGCTCCAGACCTTCCCTCTTCCCGAAGAGAGTGTAAGACCTGGCTGTTCTGCTCGGCAAGGTAGACGGGTGATGGGGGAGGGGTTGGGATGGGGTGGGAGGGAGGTTTTTTAGCTCCACCTTGGTATTTTATAATGATGATTTTATATTATCTGTATCTTTGCTTTATTTATTAATGTGCTTTTTCTTCATTATTTTAATACGTTGTGAGCTGCCCGGAGCTGCTATAGCAGGAGGGTGGCCAAAAAAATAATCTAAATAAGACACAAAAAAATATTCTCAGTGATTAAGTAATCTCCCTTCTCTGAAACTTTTTCTACATTAAAACCTTGAAATACTAAAATCATTTTGGTTGTCTTATACCTTTGTATTTTCAGTGTAGCATCCCCTGCCCTTCACACCCTAGTCCTCTAGATTTGCCCCAGTTTTGTCCCCATTTTCTCCTGCCCTTTCACCGGCCTAAGTAGCAACCCTGAATGCTTCAGCAACTGACGTAAAGGATTCTGGGCCTTTCCTTGGAATTGAAGGTACCAGGCTGTATGTGGCTGAGCGGGGAACAGCAGCGACCCTTTCTGGGGTGGAACAAGGACAGGTAGGAGACTGGTTCTCAGGCAAGAATAGATGGGCTATCAGTGGGAGATTTTGGAGATCAGATGTTAAAATAGTAACGATATTCTCTGCTGGCTTCTACCAAATATTGTCCTGTTGTGAGAGAGGGAAGCAGAAAACCTACAGCACAATAACCGGAGTAAATATAGCATCAACGATAGCACTTAGCATGGGTCTGAGTTCCGTTCACTTCAGTGGAATATGTCTGTTCTAAGTGCCGGCATTCACCATGGAGGCTCTTCTCCATAAACAAGCGTTCTGTTGAAAACGTGACACCAGGAAATTCAAATGAAGGGATCCTAAAGGGGACCCTCCTCACCTGGTAGCGTTTGCAAGTTCTCTCTTTGGGCAATGTGAGCAACTTTCAGCATAGGGTCAAATTATTGACAAGTGATTAGAATAGATTTTATCAATGTCAATAAGCTAGGCAATGGAAGTAAGAACCAAAATTATTTTAATTCCTCAATCTTTTTTCAATTTTTGGGGAGTTGGCCTTCATCTAAGTGCACATTTACAATACTGTTTTGCTGTGCTACCTGTACATTTTTGTGAGGCTCAAATTCAGGGCGTTTGGAAGCATAGTCTCCTTTCCTTTGTGGTATTTAGCTTGTAAATGCATTCTCTTTTGACGTGTGCTCCGGTCTGGGGGACTCTCTTTCCAAGAGTATGTTGGATTGATGTTACTGGAGACTAGACTTCTCTAGCCAAAAAAGGTAGAGTATGAAGACTGACAGTGCAGATGACCCCACTGATATGCCGGAGTCGTGACCTGCAGGAACAAGGGACAACAGGGATTCTATCTCTTTGTTTTTGCCGTCGTCTTACCGCCAACAGATTGGCATGGAATAACACGAGTTGAGTCCATCAGCTAATTTCATGCAGACAGCTGAACAACTAGGTTCAGCACACTTGGTTGCTTATGTGGACTGAGGGAGCAAGCTAAATTTCCAGACTTCTAGCGCTGTGTAACTGGTGGTGTGGGTATCCTAGCACGAAAGGTCCCTTGCAGCCCCTCCCTTAAGGCTCATAACACTGCCCCTACTTCCCTCCCCAAGTGAGGCTGTGATTGCAGTAGGAGCTGTTCAGTCAGCACCTCTCTCCAAGCTGCTGCAGCTTGAGCCTGTGTAAGGAACGTTGAAAGACAGAAGGGGTACATGCCAGCACGGTCTCTTTTGGCTACCTGGAATTAGATGGAGCAATAGCCTTTAAACTCACCTGTAGCTGGGTTGCCGATGAATCACAGCTGGGATCGTAGTTGCTTCCTCCATTAAACCCAGGGCTGGCTAAGCTTGCAGAGGGTGAGGTGGGGCCCTTGTTGAATGAGTAGCTAGAACAGCGCTTCTCTCTCTCCTCCCAGAAGTGTCCCCTTCCCTCCAGCCTCACTGCCGTCTTACAGGGTTTCGGTGGGGAGGGACGGAGCGAATGGTGCCGTATTGTGCCTTCCGCTAGCTACCAGCTGTATGGGAGCCCTGTTCTGGCCCTTGCTTGGCCCAGGACATCTTGTGGAACCCGTTTCCCTTTGGGGCTGGAGGCAGTCGCTCTGTCACCCTGCGGTAAGACTGGCCCGGCTTTAACCCTTTGCTGGGTGTAGCAGAATGAAAGTCTATATATCGCATACCTTAACTGATTAGCCATAAAAGCCTTTTCATGCTGGCCAAAAAACACTAAGATCAATACAGTTCTGCCCACTGAGATGTAGAAAGTTCCTTAAAATTTTGGAAGAAATTGGATGTCGTTTCCAAAAGTTGTATTACCGTTAATCATTTATGTAGCACCTTCAGTAATCAGAATGCTTTACAATCCTTACCTTGTTCACACTCGCATCAGCCGGTGAGGTAAGTCACTATTATCATTCCCACGTTGCAGATAGGGAACCGAGTCTGACTTATCAAAGGTCACGGTGTGGGTAAATGGCTGAGACAGGATTGGGTCAGCCAAGCCCTTGTCTGTTGGACTCTGCTGGCTCTCAAGCTGTAATGTTAGACAGATGCTGTTGAGCTGAGCGTGGGGTCCTTGCTTCACTCCACCAGCCACTCAGAGGGTGTGGCTATAATCGGGTCAGGCGATGCTGGTGTACCGCACGGCCCCAGAGCCTGGCACAACTGCATCCCCTGCCGCTGAGAGGTGGGGCCCCCATTCCACCTTCAGCACCAGAGCCCATTTCAGCCTCCCGCTGGGTACAAATATGGAATGACTCACTAAGGGTGCCGCCCTCGCATATTAAAGCCTATGTGTTGAAAGTATCAGTTTTCTGTTAACACCTCTGAACCATGTGGCTGCTTCTGAACTGCTAGTCATCGAGGACGATGGAGGATGTTGTGGGTAACGATCTAACAGGATTCTTTTCCTGGACACGAATGTCCCTAGGAATAGTGACTCCTACCTCACCAGTACATAGGAAAGACCGTCTACTACACGCCCCGAGCAGTGATGATGTTTCTTTTCTCCATGTCGTTCCAGATAATGAAATAGTCTCCAGTTTGCCCTTGCAGATGTCCCTGTATTTCAACCTTTACTTTTTCCCATTTTGGTGGGTAAGCAGTGTAGTTATGCTTCAACTAAAGGTGAGTCTTAAGGGTACTTCTTGTCCTGCTTTTTATATTGTCAGTCTCAATATTATCACCTTATGTTGGCCAAGGTTCTGAAACCACTTACTCTGCAGTATTCCCATTGTAATCAGTGGGGCTACTTTGGAGTAAGTGGTTTCAGAATTGTGGCAATCGACTGCTAAAGTCCTGTTTGGTCCGCTGTCCTTCAGTCCCTACTCTGCAGTGCATGGCGAGTACTTCATGTATTGAAGTGTCCGATCAGAACTTCCCTCCCAGCAAATCCTTCAGTTTATTCCTCCGTTTATATTTTTTTGCCTGGTTACGTTAAATGCCTGAACCCTTGCTTATTTTCACCAACAGTTGGTCCAATAAAATATCATTTGAACCAATTTGTAACTTGGGACCAAAACGGTGACCACTCTCTGTCTCCGGGTCAGCACTTTATATACCGCTGGGGTTATAGCAAACCATGACCGCTTTCATGGCAGCTCTGTTTGGAAAACCAGAGGCTCCTGTCTGTCAGCTTTCAGAAGCATTAGCATTACTGCCTGGGTTTCCTGACCAGGATTACAGAGGGGTTTGCGGAAGAGCTGTGTAAACTAACAATAGAACCTGCCACTACAGTGGAGTTTTTCCTCTTCTTTCCTCTAGTACCCAGTCTTACCAGACTACTACAAGTTCATCCTCGTGACAATTATCATCCTCGTCTCCTTAATTGAGAGCATCCGTTTGTATCTGGGCTACGTAGGCAACCTCCAGGAGAAGGTATGTCCGCTTCACCTCCTTGCATGGTATGGTCACGTTTTCTGTGGGGGTGGTATTTTGACTTCGACACTACACAAATGTTTAAAGGAGAACTCAGAAATGAACTTGCACCTGAATGAGACTCCCAACAAATTCTCTGCTAGTTAAGCTAAAGGAGATGGTCGTGATCTGTAAGTTCAAGGCAGGAGGTGCTCTTTTGGAAAGTTCTTGGCATGTTCAGACCGTATTACCCCCTTGGAATAAAGAGGGCTTTCTTCTAGCAGGGATGGGGAACCTCAGGCATGGGGTGGGGTGTAGGGGCAAATGCAATCTGTGGACAGTTTTTATTTGGCCCCCTCCCAGTTTCCTGGTCTGGATCCAGTTCCTACCCCCAAGCACTGAAAGGATGGGCTCAGAATAAGGGAGCAGAGATGTAGGCATGCACAGAGAGAGAGGGGACAGATCCATGGGTGCCAACAATCTAGAGTTATAAGTAATGTTGTTTTCTTTGTTGAATATGTTTAAGAATTGATCATCCAGGAAGAAATGCACTTATAAAGCAACCACAGCATGTACATTGGAGCAGAGGTGGAGAATTGGTTGTCTGTGGGCCAAACTTGTTTTGGCCTGTGGCTTTTTTATTTAGTCCCTTTCTAATTCCTGGATCTATCCCATGGATTCAGTCCCCATCCTCAAGAATTGAATGGGTGAGCTCTTGAGAAAGGTATCGGAGAGAAGAGCATATGCTCAAGGACGGGACAAGAATCCATGGCATAGATCCATGATCTTGGTCCATTTGTTCCTTCCGCCATCCTGAGCACTTGCCATAACAATGTCCACCCCTAATTTCTCTGAAATTCTTGGAGCTTGTAGTAATTTTTGAAATGGCTTCTGGAAGAAAATGGTTACCCGCTTCTGTTCTACGGTATTTGCTGCTTCCTTTCATCTATCATTTCAACATCACTCTCTGACTAGGTACATTTCTATCATTTCATCCTTTTGGGGTTTTGTTTATTACTTTTAATTTGCTGCATTGTCTGTGTGCATCCTCTCTACCAAACTTCCATTTCTTTTTGTGTATTTTTCCTCTGTGTGTACATCAGGGAGTAAAGCCATTTTTAAACGGGTACGGCTGGTGGGGTGGGTCCATGTGTGTTGCGTGTAGTGCGCATACACTCTGGGTGAGTGGGATTTAAACAGACTGGGATGGGTGTGCACCCCTACTAGTGCACCGCCCACTCCTACCCCACACGGAGCATCCCAGATTTCCCCCCAGTGCTCTGTGCATGGGCATGAGTGATGTGTGGGTCACAGGAGTGCATGACCCCCACGGTGTCTTTAAAGGGGTGGACCTGGGTGGGCGCATCCGGTTTATAAATAGACCAACTCTGGGTGGTGGTAGACAAATCCCACCCCATCATGCATGTTCCAGGGGCCGCATTGTCCCCCTATGTAGCCCTGCAACATGAATGACGGGTGGGTAATCAGTGGGGAGCAGCTTGTCTAACGTTTACTGACGTCTCGTTTGCTGATGGTTTGATCCTAATTTTCCCATCCTTTAGGTGTTAAAAGATGTTACTCTTGCTATTTCTGAGCTGTAGCACTTTGCTAAAGACAGAATGAAACTGAGAATGCGACACACATCATTTTTATTCTACTACCGCACACGTCAAAGCTGCTCAGAGCTAAAATGTAACACTCCCCTGCCGGTGACGTAGCTTTGTGAGGGAGGAAAATAAGAGACAATCAATTTGTCTGTATTCCCTTTCAATTCTGT
Organism: Sphenodon punctatus; assembly: GCA_003113815.1. Lineage (NCBI taxonomy): Eukaryota > Metazoa > Chordata > Lepidosauria > Sphenodontia > Sphenodontidae > Sphenodon > Sphenodon punctatus. The sequence goes on from QEPC01000564.1 coordinate 3,308,001, forward strand.
TTACGTCCAAGTCTCCTTGCCACTGCAGGGATATTTGGAATGGCCCTCGTCTGGGTTGTCTGGTAGGGAAGAAACTCATAGTGATGTGTTGTGGTGGTTTTCTTGCCTGGCCTGCTTTGAAAGCAGTAGGCACAAGAAGAGGGCTATGCCATCTCTACAAAGGAAAGGAAAAGCCTGGGAAATTCATGTAATGATTCGTCCCTCCTGAAACCTTTATTGTGGGGAACTATTTTAAGGGTTTCCATTTCCACTCTTGACATTCTTCTTTAAATCTTTGGCCCCTTTTATTTGCAGGACACTATTGGCCCAAGCCTCTATTTGTGCCCACGTAAAACCTCTAACATGGATTGGGCAAATAAAAATGTGTTTGGTTTCAAAACGACATGCGATTTTGATTTGCTAAGATATAGCCATGGTAACATGTAAATTCATCCCCTTTGCCCAGCTACCAATCTTCGAGTGCTGATAGAGCACTCCCCCTCTGTTCAAGCTCCTCTCACCAACTCTCTCTCTCCACCTGGATGTCTCAATGCCAACTCAAACTGAACATGGTGAAAACTGAACTCCTCTTCCCTCCCAATCCTTCCTCTCTCTCTCTCTTCCCTGTCAATTGCCATTGACGATGTCTCTGTCCTCCCTGTCCCCCAAGCCCGTACCTTGGGCTTCATCTTCGACTCGCACCTCACCTTCAAACCCTACATTGACTCGGTGCCCAAATCCTACCACTTCTCCCTCTGCAACATTGCTAAGATCTGCCCTTTTCTGTCTCCTCTGCCAAAACTCTCGTTCATACCGTAGTCCTCTCATGTCTCGACTGCTGTAACCTCCTCCTACCTGGTTTCCCTTCTCTGTTCAAAACTCTGCAGCCAGGATCATCCACCTAGCCTGTTGCTTTGACCATGTGCAGCTTCTCTCTCCACTGGCTCCCCCTTCCTGAGCGTATTCTGCACAAGCTCCTCATCTTCACCTACAAAGCCCTTCATAACCTCGCTCCCCCACCTTCCTCTGCCCTGATCTCCCTCCGAACCCCTGCTCAAGTATTCCACTCGTCCTCCATCTCCTCCCACACCTCCCCTGTTCCCCCAACTGCCTTCGTCCCTTCTCCCTCGCTGCCCTGCACGCCTGGAACTCCCTCCCTGCCCACATCCTCCTTGTCGCCACCCTCCATGCCTTCAAATTCCTCCTCAAAAACCCACCTCTTCCGCTCTGCCCTTCCTAACTCCTGCTAATCATCCCCACCTAGGATTATCCCCCACCTGTTACCTGCAAACTCCCAACTTACTGTAACCAAACCAAGAATGTGTACCTGAGTTCTCGCATCCTCATGAATGTCGCATCCCTTGTCTTTCCCTGTGTTCCCCCTGTCATATAGATTGTAAGCTCTCGGGCAGGGACTGTCTTTCTTGTTTTTTTGTAAAGCGCCAGGTACATCGCTGGTGCTATATAAATGCTTATAATAATAATAATAATAATAATAGAGGAGTGTTGAAAACCGAGGAGAGGAGGGGCCTCAGGAGGGATGCTCTACATTGCCTTCTGGCTAGGAACAATCGCCCCGGGAGATGTATGTGTCTGCAGGGCTTATGGGAAGCGGCTCACCATGCATTCACCATCCAAGGAAACAAAATCTCTGCTACTTGATTGCTTGCCACTTGCTGTGCTGCCACATGGATGGTTTTGTTTTTTTTAAAATGAAAGGGACGTTTGCTTTTGCAGCATGTGCAGGCTTTGGTGCTGCAAGGGGGAGTTTTACAGTCTTTTTTTGTTGTTGTTGCCCTGCAGACTTTCTGTCATGTGTGTTCTTTTGCTAGAGCTGCCCTGTTAGGATTTAACCATGTTAGTCACCCATGACCTTCCGTTGTAGGTCCCTGAACTGGCTGGCTTCTGGCTCCTGAGTCTTCTCCTGCAGTTCCCTATAGTTCTCTTCCTGCTCTTTAATGAAGGTCTGAAGATTCAGCCTCTGGAGCGAGCAGTCCACATCGTCTTTGTCCTCTTCCTCACCTTCCAGGTAGCTGCTGCCTTCCTTGCCTTAAAAAGAATGGTGAACCAATTGGCAACTCGCTTCCACCTTCATGAATTTGACTGGCTTGGTGATCATCCCCCATCGGATTATCTGGCATCGGCGAGGGCAGCTCAGGCTCCATGGGTGGCAGGAGCACACTTTGAGGAAGTTCGTCCAACAAGTATTGGGTGGGGGTCTGCTGTGAATGCCTGAAAGATGACTAAGTTCCAGTCCAGGGGTGAATGTTGCTGGGTGGAGTGGTCTTGTCACTCTTAATTTGAGTCATTCTCAGCCTCTCTCTCCTTCAACAACCAACAAAAAAGCAAAGAGATGTGAACTTGACATGGAGAAAGTTGATTCCGCCAGCTATAATATCACCATCTTCCATTTCTTTTCCATGGTGTGGTTCATCGGACAGCCTACCCGCTGCTTGGTGGGGGTGATGGTGGGTTTTTATACTTTGTCAATTTTTAAAGAATTGTGTACAAGTTGTTTTTTTACTGATTCCATGACTGTTGCAAAAGAATATTTTGTTTACAATAAATCTGTAATGTTTTATAGTCCTACACTATAGCAGCTTCCATGTGTGGATTCTGTTATCCTCTGTGTTCTTTGCGATGGCTCTGTAAGGTAAAGCACATATTATCTGCTTTTTACAGAAGGATAAATGGATCCCTGGTTTAGAAATCAAAGTCTAAAGACCTGTGTTTTAGGGAAAGGCATTTAATTTTGAATGGATTAGGGTGAAAACAGACGTGCTGTTAAAGTGGAGTTAACATTTCTTACACATGTCCCTGTAACATGCATAAGAAATGTTAAAGTGGAGTTAGCGTCATGTCTGTGTTCACCATTAATTACAGGCCGTTCCACTTTAGACAGTGGACCCTGGAAGTCAGGCCTTTGCTGTCTAAGGCTCTTCACTCCCCAATATGTCATGTGCACTAGCCTTCCCATCCGGGAAAGGGATTTCATGTTTTCATTTCTAGGCCTATCTGCATTTGCTAAGTGCATGTTCTAAGGACGGGGACTGGATCTTTGCATGAGATCCAGGAATTAGAAAGGGACCAAATAAAAAGTAGTCATGGGCCAGAAGTTCTCTTCATACTCTATTGAGATGTGTACTTTGTGCCCAAATAAATTTAAGTTCTCTAGCAGCTTCATGTCCATTTATAAATAAAATTAAAAAAAGTTTGTATTGAGTATGAAAAGTCAATCAATGTAGTATCCCCTATAGCTTCGGTTCAGCTCAGCTTTCAATGGGCCCAGATTGTTAGCCTAAGATTTCAGAGGGAACAGTCCACTAAAACCCATCAAATTACCTGCACCTCATCTATGGTTTCATGCTATCGCCAGACATCATCACTGCAGGTGTAGACACTTGTAACCTTCTCAAGGTTCATCTGCACAGGCAGAGACAGCTTTTTAGCAAAGTGGAGGTTCCCTGTAAAGCTAAACAGAGGGACTAGCCCAGCTTCCTCTAAGCCTTTGCTCAGATGCATCAAATTACCCATAGGGACAGGGGCCCTATGTTGCTCTGTGAACTGACCCCTCCTAGCAATTATGCTTCCCCAGTCAGTAATTCTGGTTTTATTTCCCCCTTTTCTCTGAAGCATTAGAGATGGCCATGGGTAGAGAGGGGATACTGGGGGTCACACCAATGGGAGTAGGGGTGGCCATACTTTCTGTTTAAAAGAGGGTGCTTGTGAAAAATACATCATGCAGGGTGGCACTGGAACCAATGCAGCCCTCCAACATGCATTTTTCATAAGTGTCCTCTTTTAAAGGGGAGGTCTGGCCACCCTAGACGGGATGTGCTGGTCTGCGGGGGAGGTGATAGAGGATTTCATCTTGGGTACGTGGCCGGTGGATCTGGCTTGTGCAGTTTCCACAGTTGGGCATGGGGATCTCTGACTCGCCACCCCGTGACTGTTCATTGGGCCCCTTTCCAGTTCCTGGATAGGATGGGTGAATTCCATTCCTCCCCTCGAGCACTGAAAGAAAACTTGAGAAGGAAGTGAAGCTGAGGGAAGGATCATGATTGAGTTCATGAGACAGATCAGGGGTGGGGAAACATTTCCCTTCCAGCAGCCAGTTGGAGAATTAGTACAAGCTCTGGGGGCTACATATTTTGATATTTCAATTCTTTATTTACTTAGCCAAAAGCCATTGTAAAACAAAAATAATCATGTTACCAATAGCAACACATCATACAATATCATTAAAACTATAATAAAAGATTAATATAGGTACCATCATCCATTAATTAACTCATTCCTTCTTTCAATTACAAATCTATAAATGCCCCAAAAAGATTTCCCATACACCATGACTGCAGTAGCCCTACTTATTTAGGAAAAACATCTTGCTTTTGTGCAGAAGTGAGAGAAGCTTAGCAATATCTCCTGACACATTGGGGTCCTTATCCCTTACTAGAAAAATCTCCAACGGAGGGGCCAACAAACTCAAAGACATGATCAAAGGGGCAATCTATAATGGTCGCCCACAGGCAGGACAGTCCAAAAGTATATGCCCCAGTGTCTCTGACGGGGCACTTGGCTACTGCAATAATGGCATGTCTTCACAGCACGCGAAATGCCCCTCCGTCTCCCTTCTGTAAATGCTGATGGGAAGATATTAAATCTTGCAAGAATTAAAGCAACTCTTGTGTGGTCCAGTTGTAAATTATTCAGATAGGAGGCCTCCTCCAAGGGGACCATAAGTCTCGTATACATCGGAGCTATCCTTTGAGTGCCAGTGTGCCCATAAACATATTGCACTTCCTGGTCCATAACTCTAGATTTGACTTCTGCCCAAGTTCTAGTATAAGGCTGAGCTAAAATATAGGAGCTAGAAAAACCCAGGTCATGGAGCATTTCCTCGACCTTAGCAGGCCCCTTGCCAACTGCCCCATGAATAACCAACTGTGCCAGAGATACTGAGTTACTTGATTTTAGGCGCAGCTAAAATTTAAGAATGGCTAGATTAGCTAACGCTGAAACTCTAGCCTCTACCCTGAGCAATATTGTAGGAGTATATTTGGGTACCTGTAAAATTGCATGTAACGTTTGGTTTTGTTCAGTTTCAAGCTCATTTAACATAGTTGCACTCTGAGGGCTACATAAAAGTTGGGTGTGGGGTTGCTCAGAGGTGGGGGAGAGAAGGATGCAGATCATGGATCTATGCCTTGGATCCATTCCCCTATCCTTTGTGCATGGCCCACATCTCTGCTCCTTTCTTGTGAGCTCACTCTTTCAGTACATTGGGGGTGTACTCATGTTCCCTGTCTGTAGCACACTGTAATTTAACCTTCTAGAGACAGTCCTAGTTATGTAATTTACAGTTTAGTGTTTTATTTAGGGGGTATGGTAGGATTTGGAGGTGTCGTATGCAGTGTCAAACTAATATCTGATGATCCTTTCTGATCTTGGAGTCTAATTGAAATTATAATTGTTTTCATAAAATAAAACTAAGACCACAGTTCTAAACCCATTAAAATCAATGGGAATTTTGCCATTGACTTCAATGGGTGAGGTTTGCCGCCTAAGGGGACGGTGGGAGCCTTGGAAGATACATGTTCACCCAGTACGATCACTACAAGCAGATACAGGTTCTTTCTCTTCCCTTATCAGTCATGGCAATCTTTATGGGGCACTGCTTCTAGAGAATGCTGAATTTCTTTTCTGCTGCTGAAGAAAATGCAGTCTTAACTGTCAGCCGCCTGATGTTAACTGCCTGCTTGTCTTTGTGTTTCTGACCAGCTATCAGAATGAGCGAGCTTGAAGGAAAGCATCAAGTCTCCTCCGGGCAGGGGTTTGGGGAACAAACTAAAAGCTTGTGAGGATGGAATGGACAAAATAAAGAAATGAATTACAAGAACTACTGATAAGGAGGTAGGGAAAGGATTAGACAGGCTGGTAGTAGTCAGCAACAGTGAAATGTGTCACAATAAAAACTGGATCATTGAATTGGGGACAGCCCTGGGATATAAAAGACTGAAATGAAGGAACGCTCTGCATTACTTTGTTCTTGAATATTGGAAAAAAAATTCAGAAGCATGAGGCATGAAATATTATAGCGATAAGCCACGATTGGAAAACACAGCCAAGAAAGGAGGTCTTTAAGGGATTGTTTAAAATGTGCTGGAAGAATAATTTAGTTTGGTCCTAAACATCACCAAGAGTAAATTGACACAAAGATTATGCAGAGAAAACTGGGCACTGAAGGAAAATGACAACAAGATGGCAGTGCTGTTTACTTGGTGATTTTGGTCCAGGGTGTAACATTTTATGTGGAGGGGAACAGCAGCAGAGCTTTGTAACACGGGGAGGATTTACAAATATATACAGGTGTATTAATTGTTTCCAAGTGCAGTTTATAACCATCTGTTGTGGAAGTATCTGGTCTCTCGTTTTTAGTTAAGGAGACTGTTGATCATTTCACTAGGGAACCACGTAAAGCGCCAGGTACATCGCTGGCGCTGTATATAATGTAATATAATAATAATCTAAAAGCAAACTAGGAAAATGTTACTTAAGAGCGAAGAAGTGTGTGCTTGGGGAGTTACGGGTGAAATTCGTGCACCTTGTTGCACAAAACCCACAAGGGATGAGGCAGATGGAATTAACATGCTCCCCTCCGCCCCGCTCAAGAGTAGGTCAAGGGGTTATAGGACGCGATCTAAAGTTGCTGTTCTAGTTGGCTTTAACTGTGCAGAAGAGTGACTGCTGCCCCATCCCTTTAAAGCCCTACACGGCCTGGACCCCATTTACCTGCGAAACTGCCTCCCGC
>QEPC01000564.1:3324352-3347557 GCA_003113815.1 Sphenodon punctatus
CTCTCCATTGTGGCCCCCCGCTTAACACGGGGGACCTCCAAGAAGGCACCCCCGGCGGATCGAAGGAGTCGCTCTGGTGCGTAGAGGGTGAGGCGGTCCCTGAGGTATGAGGGGCCGAGACCGTGCAGGGCTTTGTAAATCAATACCAGCACCTTGAATCTGGCTCGGCACACTATCGGCAGCCAGTGCAGAGCCTGGAGCACGGGTGTTATGTGCTCCCGCCGACCCGTCCCCGAAAGGAGACGGGCCGCCGCATTCTGCACTAGCTGCAGCCTCCGAACCAAACACAAGGGAAGCTCCACGTAGAGCACGTTGCAATAGTCCAGCCTCGAGGTGACGAAGGCATGGATGAGGGAGGCCAGGTCCGGGCCGGAGACGTACGGATGCAGCCTCCGCACCAGATATAACTGGCAAAAGGCAGCCTTTGCGACTGCCTCCACCTGCCACTCTAGGCCATTCAGATTAACCAAACCATGGAAAACAACTTTTACAGGAAACTTCTATAAGGTTTAATAGAGAGAAAAATCATAACATTCTAGAGAAGTTTCTTTCAAGGACGCTTAAAGAATTCTGTAGCAGAGTTAGAATTCTCTGTTCCTGGGGCTCCCAAAGTGTTCTGCCAATGTGACCCCAGATTGGGTAAAAATAGACATGCCAGCAGTCAAGCCCCTCCCAGGCCTGCTCGGGGACATGCGGCCCCACCTTGGCCCAGAGTGGCCTGCGTGGTCGGCCTTTGGACTGGGATGTGCCCAGTGATTTTCCCGAGGACACATCCCAGGCCAGTCACCTACCTGCCCTGGGGCAGTCCCGAGCCAACATCTGGCAGCACGGGAACAGACGAGCGGGTGAGTCCCAGGCCGCAACACGCCACCTACATCTCTGTGTTTACCTTCTGAGACAAATATAATCCTGCCATTCCAGATGAGCAACCAAGACATGCAAAGTATATACATATCAACGGAAACAGTCACTCCATTCGTAGATGGTGCAACCCCATGTGGGATCATTCATGGCCCATAGAGTTTGGGAGCCTCTGCTCTAGTCTATTATTATATGGTACGACAGATTAACAAACCCAGTGAGAAGACCAACATTTACAAAAAATTTCTATTAGGGCAGAGCCTGATCCTAATACCTATTGACTTTGGTAGGAGCTGAAGACACCCATCACCCCAGAGGGCCTGACCTATATGTTTCTGGCATGGATTTAAATAGTATTTCCAGGGAAATAGTGTGTGTAATCTGGCTATTTAGCACCAACACTGACTCTTAGCACCAGTGCGAGTCTCCTCTATAATAGTGGATAATTATCGTATATCTTCCTTGGGACTTCTTGTCTTCTTCCTCTGAAGCATCCAGTATTGGCCACTCTTGGAGACAGGATTCTAGGTTAGACTGACCATTGGTCTGTCCCAGCACGGTCCATCTTATATACGGCCCTAACCCACTGCTTTAGCCACTGCCTCCCTTATTTCAGGGTTGCTATATATACGCAAAACTTTAGAGGATTATGAGAAATACAGGTTGCAGGGCTGCAGTGACTCAAATGCAGCCCTGCAACCTGTCTTTCCCATAAGTGTCCTCTAAAAATTTGCATATATGGGCCACCCTACCTAATTGTTTTGGGGATTCTGCCTTAGAAGAATCCCTGTTCTACGTGCACTCACTAACGACATTGCTTCTGCAGCGAGCATATTGCAGAGCGTTGCAGGTACCATGCGAGGCATCATGTGATGAAAAGTACCCGCTATTAATGAATTTATATTATACTAATTAAAAGCTAATCATGCGAGAGTTAAGACTACCTGAGAGCATACCCCGTTTCCATAGAATCATGGGATAGGACGGCCAGAAGGGATCTCAAGGGTCATCTTGTGAAACCCCCTGCTCCAAAGCAGGATATTCTCTGCCTACAGCAGCACGGACAGATCCTTGTTGAGCTGGGTTTTTAAAAAAAAACATCCAAGGAGAGAGATTCCACGGCCACTCTGGGCAACCCATTCCATTGCCCAACAGTTCTTACAGTTAGAAAGTTTTTCCTAATGTCTAGCTGCAATCGGCATTGCTGCAACTTAAGCCCATTAACATCTTGTGCTATTTTCTGTGACGGTGGAGAGCAAATGTTCACCATCTTTTGTGTTTCCTCTATGCGGATATTTGAAACCTGCTACCATGACCCGCTTAGTCTTCTTTTCTCTAAGCTAAACATACCTAATTCTTTCAGCCTTTCCTCATATTTACTTGGTCTTCCAGCCTCTTTATCATCTGAATTTCTCTCCTTGTGATCTTCTCCAATTTGTCTACATCCTTCTTCAAGTGTGATACCCCAAACTGGGGCTGAAAACACATGTGGATCTGCAATGGTGCCTCCGGGCCCGGAATCTTCCGGTGGTCCACATCTGGGCCAGCCACCTGCCAGGGCAGCAGTGGGCCCACGTCTGGCGGGCTGGAAATAAATGTGATGGCCCAGGCGAGCCATAGCGGGGCCCCATTATATTTATTATCACCCACCGTCAGATTCACATACCCCTTTTTTAGGAACCCGTGTTACCACAACACCAGATTTCCATACACAAAGCACAAATGTTTTGTGTACCCATTCACACACACACACACACACACACACACTCGCCAATATGACCATATAAATACAGCGATCTATAATGAAAGCTTCAACAATGTCGCACATGGCACATCACTTCAGAACAGGAAGCAACAGAGAATGTTGTATTCAGTCAGAAAAGGATCTAGTCCTCAGGGACCTGTGTTTCCCCAATTGCCGTCAATGGGGAAAGAGCAATGAACACGTGTCCCTGGATATACGACGGTGGCGCCGTTCTCACGCTGAAGCCGACAGATTGCAACATAGAGCTAGTTTACGAGCCTCTGCTGTGGCTGCACGGGGAGTGAAGAAGGAGTTCTTCACTGGCCTCAGCAGCTGAGAAGTCTCATCCGGCAGAGCTGTTCTGAGTGGTGAGGGGGGTGGTCAGTCCGGCCTCCCTCCGCCTGGATCTGGAATCTTCCAGTGCCTGCTTGTTGATTACATCATAGATAAAATTGATCGTATTCACCATGATTTTGACGCCACACTTATTACACTAGGAGAACCAGAGGTAATGGAAGCCCCGCCTTGTCCAGTTTTGTGTGATCCGTTTTAGTGGGTGTCGTCCACTGATGCATAGGATGTCCTTGGGGATGTCAGAGCCACCTCTTGTGAACTGGACCCATGCCCATTCTGGCTGGTTGAGGCCAGCTGGGTGATGCTGGGGCTGTTGTTGGCGGGGTAGTCAATGCCTTCCTTGGGGAGGGCAGAGTGCCGAACTGCCTCAAACAGGCGGTGGTGCGGTCTCTGCCAAAAAAACCACCATCATGTGACATTGATTTCCTCACCAGCCAGTGGGGTTGGCGTCCCCCCATCATTGATAGGGTTCGCCCCCCACTGGTTCTCCAGGTTCGTAGTCTGGGAATGCTCCTCTATTCCCAGCTCTGTCTGTATGTCCAGGTGGGGGACTGTGGCGAGAAGCATGTTTCACCAACTACATCTGGTGTGACGGTGTTGGCCATATGTCTCGGACTCCGACCTGGCCACACTAATTCATACTTTCATCACCTCAAGACTGGATTATTGCAATGCGCTCTACGTGGGGCTACCCATGGTGACAGTTCGGAGACTGCCGCTGGGGCAGAAATAAAAAGAAGCCAACATAAATCAAACCCTTCCTTACGGGGACGGGCCGCCGGGAGCACATTACACTGGTGCTCTGTTCTCTGCACTGGCTGCCTATAGTCGTCTGGGCCCGATTCAAGGTGTTGGGGCTTTCCTTCCAAGCTCTACACAGCCTAGGCCAGAGGTGACCGGCCTGCGGGTCACTTCCAGCCCGCAGGGCAATTTCATTCAGCTCGTGACCTTATCGCCCTGCTTCGTTGTTATGTGGCCCGCATCCGCCTCTCTACGGCCCGGATGGACTTTTGTGAGCCGCACAAACTTACTCAAGCTTGCCTCTCCCCCCGCCCTCAGCAACCTGGCGGGCGCGGAGGGAGAGAAACTACCGCCAGCCTCTCTGCACACCCTCACCTTCCTTAATGCCGCACTGCTCCTCATGCTCCGCTGCTGCTCCAGACAGATTCCCACTGTTGCTCCCATTATCTCTGCAGCTCCTGGCTCTCTTCACATCTCCGCTGGCCTCACAACTGCCTGCCACCCCACAGGTACTCCTCGCACTCTGCACCTGGTTCTGGCTGTTACCTGGGCCTCACCTATCACCTTGGATGGCCGTACTTAGAGGGGTCGTGGCGCTTGCCGTATCTCCACCCTTAGAAGGGGAAGGGTGACCCCCTAGTATCCTGCTATGGCCTGCCTGAGTCTTAGGTTTGTGCTGCTAATAGTGTATTGGAATTTATTCTGTGTGTGTGTGTGTGTGTGTGTGTGTTTGGATGTTTGACTATTCTCTGAGTGTCTGTTTGGGTGGGTGTGTACTCATTATTTTTAATTGATTTTAATGGATTTAAATGATTTATTTGATTTTAAAAATTTATTTTAATTGATTTTGATGTGCGGGCCGTGGCACATTCGGGGACCTACAACACGGCCCCTGGTCTTGAAAAGGTGCCCACCCCCTGGCCTAGGGCCTACCTACCTACCTGCGGGAATCGCCTCATCCTTCGGATTCCGGATCAGCTCCTGCGGTCAGCCGGAAGCACCTTTCTCGAAGTCCCCCAGGTATGTCGGGGTGCGACTATGGCTAGGGCGTTCCCGGCGGGTGGCTCCGGATCTCCCCTCCTTCCGACGATACCGTAAGACCTGGCTGGGTCGGGGGGATGGATAAAGTGGAGGGGTAGGATGGGTGGGTTTTGATTTATGTTGATTTATTTTTATTTATATTTTTTCTGTCATCCCCTTTGGCTGCATCACTGCTTTCATAATGGATTATATTTCTGTTATTTTATACTGATATTTATATTTGTTTATATTACAGTATTTTTATATTTTTGGTTTAGATATTGTAAGCCGCCCCGAGGTGCCTTGGCAGGAGGGGCAGGGTATACAATGATTAAAATAAATAAAACTCAATCTAGTGAAGAAATAAGGCCAGCAGAATATTGCTAGCATGAATTTGTCTGACCCCTATAGCAGAAGGGGGAAATGAGGGCTAGCTTTAGTAGATTTGCACCACTGAACCTCAACTGTTCGGTAACTGTTCCAGGCGCTCGTTGCTTATAGAGGAAGCTGTTTGACAGCTAGGGAATGGCGGGGAACTAGCCATATAATTAAATTCCTTCTTTGTTGAGAACGGCTTGTGTGCTTCTCTCAGTAATGAACTATGTGAAACTTATCATTGTTCCTGAAACACTCCCCAGGTGGCACAGAACCTGCTGTACAGTAAATAAGATAAAAGAGGATTCACAACACATTTAATTTACCCCCCCCCGCACACACACACATTCATTTCTTGTTTGTTGACCTTCTCTCTCACACATGCAAGCGGAAGAGATCCGCAGAGCCATATACCTCAAGAGCCGGTTGCTGAAAGGCTGGCGTCAGAGACGGGTCCCATTCGCAGCTTCAGCGGATATCAAAGCTCTGAGCATGCTGACCCTGCTGTGAGCAGAAGCAGAGGGAGAGAGCTGTAATCGGCTCTCCCTTACCCAATGCCACAGAGGGGCTGAAGGAGAGAACAGCTCCTTGACTGCAGTAAAAGCCAATGGGAGCTCTCTCTCTCTCGTCTCACTGGCATGATGGGATGGCATCCTCCCTGCCAGACCTTCTTGTCCTCCTCGAGTAGTGTGGAGACAGCTCTTGTTTCAGTCTGAAAAAGAGCCTTACTGGGTAACTCCATTCCACAGCAGAGTAGAGGTGGATTTCTTTTTCTGGAGATAGGGATTTCCCCAGAGCAGCTATACTTAAGAGGTAAAGGAGGTATCCAGAGGCGTTGTCCTTGGAGGACTTATGCCAGTTAGATCACATTTCGACAAATAGTTAATTTGATGTACTGGTGCCTTACTTCAGTTTTACTTCTGAAGCATTCACATGAACAGACCACTAAACCACAGTTATTCTGCAGTGAGAAGAGATGTCCTCCTAAAAAAATCAGGAGTACACACTCCACATTAGTTTGCATTTTGAAGTGACTGTGTGTAAAGCTATAAGTGTGAGGGTAGCATCCATGGTTCAGCGATCATTAGATTGCTTCAGTGCTACTTCACTTTGACCTGTTTGTCTGAACAGTACTGAAGTGGAGTAGTTTAATTAATTAAATCAAAGTAGTTACTTCAGTTTGCACTATTTGTCTGAATTATTAATATATTATTATTATTATTATTATTATTAGCAAGCATTTATATAGTGACAGCAATGGACCTGGCAGTTTACAAAGTAATGGAATATACATGGTCCCACAGCTTCATCTCCCTACCATTTAAACATGTGTCTGAAAGGCCACACAATTTTCTTTTCTTTATTTATTGGAATTTCTACCCTGATAGGGTTGCCGTCTCTCTCTGGGAGTATACTCCGAGGGGGTGTGACAAAGGGATATCAGTGCCCCTTTGTGATGTAACCTTACCCCATAGCGAGCATTGTGATTAGAAATAAAATGGATAGAAAAAAAATGATCCATGATTAATATCTGGTCTTCTAGATAGTTTGGTTATGAGGTACATGATAATGTGGTTAACTGGATAACCGCTGGATACTAAACCAGATACCAATTTGGTATGCGACTGGATATCGGATACTGTGGATACCATGAAAAACGGCAGGATACCGGATAGTAGCAGTTATTTGTTTCAGCTTTAGTTGTGATGTCAGAGGGAGTGTGGCAAAGGGCTAGCATGTCCCTTTCTGATGTCACCCTGCCCCTTAGGGAGTGTCATTGTCATTACAATCTTTACAGGGTGGGGCCATGTCAGAAAGGAGAGGTCAAATCCCTGTGTCCCACCCACTTCCTGACATGGCCGCTCCTGAAGTCCCAATTCTCCAGAATTCCAGGGGTACTCCTGACTGACACAAAGAAATTAGGATTTCCCCAGGGCCCAGAGACTCTGAGTCAAAACTTGGGAGTCTCCAGGTGAACACTGGGGAGATGTCAGCCTTAATCCCTCCCTATCCTTAGGCTCAGGATGGATAACAAGATATCAAAACTACATATAAAATAGATATAAAAACCAAACACATAAGAGATAAAATAAGATAAAATTCAATGTAAATCTATAACTCTGCTAAACCCTCACCTTTCCAAAACCTATTCCTGCTCACCAAATCCCTGGCAAAATCAAAGGTCTTTTGCCTTTCAGAGATATTCAGGGAGGAATCAAATGAGGAACGATGATTTGCTCAATGCCGCCAAAAGAGCCTAGGATTTGAACTCGGGACTTCCAGCTCCAAGTCCATCAGGCTGTAGACTCTGTGTCCCCCATTCCTCAGCGTAGGTCAGTGTTGGTTCGTTCTACGTTTCGCCACAGAGGCTGCTCACTAATCCTCCTTTTATTATCCTCTCATTCGGGGTTCCCTTCTCCCTTGTACATAAGCTGCAATTTTTGTTTTGCAATTTCTCAACTTCATAACATATCCCTGTCTTTTCCCTATGCTCCCTTCTCCCTTGTCATTCCTAGATTGTAAACCGCATGGGGTAGGGACCTGTCTCTGATTAGTGATTGCTCAGTGCCAGGTACATTGTTGGAACAATGACCACTTTCAGACATGCCCCATATTTCAGACATGCCGCGCGTATTTTGGCTGCGGGGGGCCTGCGGTTGCGATGGGTGGGAAGCGCACACACACACACATGCGCGGCTTTGCTGGAAGAGATGCGCAGGGATGCATAACTCAATTTCCTGTTCTGCATCCCTGCGTGTCTTGCCAGTAAAGTATTGGGGGACCAGCCGATCCCCGCACATGTCCTGGCTGCACATTCCCCCCTCACGGCCAGAATATTTGCGGGGGGGTAGGGTGAGGAGGGAGGGAGGTAAGTCTGAAAACGGCCAACAACACAGGGGCCAGAAGAAGGGGTCAATATTTCAGATAGGAGAGAAGAGCTCTAGGGAGCCGTGTCCTGGAACCAGCGTTCACTGTCTTTCCCCCATTTCTGCCAATGGGGCAGATGCAGAGGTCACGGGTCCCTGACCATGCCCTACAACCGAGGGGCTGCTATCTTTCTGCTATGTGGCCACAATGCAGTTGAAAAACCACCATCAAAGAAAGAAGCAGGGCTCTCAAACGCAGTCCGCACAAGCCAGCTCCGAGGACCTCGCGTGCAGCTATGCATTCCGCCTTGTCCCACAGCTCCAGGTCTCCTGCATCGGTCAGTCTTATCTGTCAGCTCAGCTGGGATACAGATGGTCAGAGTGCAGCAAGAGGATGATGCTGGCAGGGGACAGGCCGGGGTGACATTGGCTCGGCTTGTACGGCTCTGCCATCACCAACTGACCAGACTCCGGAGAGTTATGAGAAATAAATTAAAATTTCTCTCTTATCTTCCTGCCTGCTGGAAGGGAGATCGTGGACACTTCACATGAGAGGATCTCATCAAAGGTCCTCCAGGGAAATGACTCAGACCCAGTGCCAGGTTTTGGAAGAAAAAAACAATTTCTCCTGCAGTGCATTAACATTTAATTTAAAAACATCGCCCCCCCCCAAAGCTGCTCAAGATGCAAAGCTTTTGGGGCCTCTTGGAAGTGGCTGAGTGCCAAACCAATTCTTTATCCACCTTCTTTTCTTTCCATCCCTCCCCTCCACAGACGCTCTCCTTTCAGCGTCCTTATCTTTGCGTCTAAGATGTTGGCAACGGGCTGCACCGTACAGGCCTGCATGGCGCACGACAACATTGCCCTTGTAAAATGCCATCGCCATTACCGCTTTTCCAATGCAGATTGTGTTCACACTCCACTCTTTCACCCAAAACGGTGAAAATCTGTTTGTAATTAAGAAGACCCTAGACAAATTCAACTGACATTTGCTTTAAGCAACCCCTCGCCCGTTAGCAAACACAAAAACAGCTTCATAACTTTCCTGTACTTATTAACCAACATTTGCATTGCCAATAAACTGGTTGACTTTAGTATCCTCTCTGTTAATGTCTGGCAGGGAGGGGCTGCCAAAAGGCCATTGATTCTAGTACAGTTTCTAAGTCTCAGTCATTATTCAGGTTGCTGTTGTACACTGGCGATGCGTTCAGAATCCGCGCTACGAGAGTCTCTGTCCTCCCTCTAGTGGCGGTTTCACAGAAAAAGTTTTAGTCTGCTACTGTTTCCAGCTAGATCCAGGCTGGTCAGCCTCTTGGCTAACAGGGGCCAGATTGCCTCATAGCAATTTTCTGGCAAGCCAGATGACACAAACATCTCTCACGGTACAGCCAGCATATATTTTTCTAGAGTGCAGGGGTAGTCAAACCCTGATCAAATGTATCCGCACGAATCGTGCAAATTAAACATGCAGAGTCTGAAGCTCTTATTGCATGACATCATTTTGGAGATTTATATTTGATTTAAAAATACAAATATTTAACACAATCAGATTTTAATGCCATGTGTCAGATGAACACCTATCATCAGCTACCAGTTGGACAGCTCTGAGCTAGAGGATTCACGTTAGAAGGCTTGTAGGGGAGGAGAACATTTGCCTTGCTTCCATGCTACCTGATATGCCCACCCTCTCTACTCCCATGCATGAATTATTGCTATGATCTTAAGTCCAAAACTGAAAGTGGGGAAAACAACAGCACAACACTAGAAACCAAAGCAAACAAAGATGCTGTGTGGAACGTGGATAGGTATAACAAATATTTATAAAATAAACCAAGAAAAAGCAAATGGATATTGTAAAAACAGTAATGCAATTATAAAAACAATCTACAGCCCGTCGCGTTTCGGCTACAAAAACACCCTTCTTCAGGGGTGTAGAAATGAACCTGAAATAAACAGAATAATGAACATCAATGCATAAAATAAAACCAAATTCCCAAGTTTTCACATACAAATCTATGACGCGGCAAAAAAACCCTAATAACATGTAATCAACAAAACATCAAGAATACAAGGACAAACAATACAAATACATGCAAGATGGAAATCCATCAAAATAAAACATAGATCATAAATGCCAATGCCAATATCATAAGCTAACTGTAAAGATGATAATGGCGGGCAGGCAATATCTGAAACAACTCTTTTCAGAAAACATGAATGACCTGACCTGCAGAGAACTTAAAATCAAGGGTCAATAATGGACCAACAACATGTAATCAACAAAACCATCAAGAATGCAAGGACAGAGAATACAAATATACGCAAGGTGGAGATGCATCAAGATAAAGCACATAAATCATTTACTATTGAGGAAAGAAGCTCAGTGGATTTACAGGTTGCAGACCATAGAGGCCATAGATTATAGCTGCTTCTTATAATACCCTTCCTCTCTGCCCTTTATTTTTCTGACTGCTTCAAGTGGCTACAGCTGTAATCCATATATATCCCTGATGGGCTTCAGTATATAAGGAAAGGCTTGTCCTTTTTTCTGGTTAGTTCCCAGGGCTGTTAAGCATTGCGGAGTCACAAGGCTGTGGAGGTAAGACCAAGCAGTTCCTTTGTGGGGCTAGTTTCCCCGTAGGGGTAGGAGCTGCTGGTTAGTTCATTGAAATATTTTGATTATAGGCCTGTTTGAGGATTTCATTTTTCTTTATCTTATTTCTCCACAGTCATTGCGAGCCATTTATATAGATATTTTTCTACATTGTGAAGTGCCTATTGAGATTGTATTGACTAACAGGAGTCATTTCCTGATTTTTGACTGCAAAGTGGGTAAAGTTTCCACTCTTTATTTTGGGACTGTTGTATTACTATCAATGGACTAAGTGCTTTTGACCCTTGATTCGAAGTGCTCTGCAGGTTAGGTCATTCATGTTTCCTGATAACTATTATGTTAGACATTACCTGCCTACCACCAATCATCCTTATGGTTAGCCTATGATATTGGTGTTTGCATTGATGATTTATGTGCTTTACCTTGATGCATCTCCACCTTGCGTATATTTGTATTATCTGTCCTTGTATTCTTGATATTTTTGTTGATTACATGTTGTTGGTCCATTAACCAAGTGCTTTTGACCCTTGATTTTAAGTGCTCTGCAGATCAGGTCATTCATATTTTCTGTAAAGAGTTGTTTCAGATATTGCCTGCCCGCCATTAATCATCTTTACAGTTAGCTTACGATATTGGTGTTGGCGTTTATGATCTATCTGTTTTATTTTGATGCATTTCCATCTTGCATACATTTGTATTATTTGTCTTTGCAGGCACGGCTCCCCCCCCCCCCCGGACTTTTGGGGCACTGCCCCCCTAGCGCCCTGGGGGACCCCCGCCGCGCTGTCTCTGTTAAAAAAAACGCCACCGCTTCTGACAGCCGCAGCAGCCTCTGACCGGCTTCAGAGGCTGCTGCGACTGTCAGACTCTAGTCTGTGTCTATCTCCCTTTCGGGACCCACTCTCAGAGCCGCTTGTTACAAACACCCAGGCGAGAAGCTTTGGGCCAGGCGGCTGAGGCAAGGAGCAGCGCGCATACGCGCTGCTCCCTGCCTCAGCCGTACGTGGGGGAACAATTTAGGAGGCTGGCTGGCGGTGTGTTCTCAACAGCGCCTCAGCCATATGTGGGGGAACAATTTAGGAGGCTGGCTGGCGGTGTGTTCTCAACAGCGCCTCAGCCATATGTGGGGGAACAATTTAGGAGGCTGGCTGGCGGTGTGTTCTCAACAGCGCCTCAGCCATATGTGGGGGAACAATTTAGGAGGCTGGCTGGCGGTGTGTTCTCAACAGCGCCTCAGCCATATGTGGGGGAACAATTTAGGAGGCTGGCTGGCTGGCTGGCTGGCGGTGTGCTCTCAACAGTACGCCGCCAGCCAGCCGGCTTCCTGGACCTGCACCCTGCCACTCTCTCCCACAATCTGCTGCTCAGAGCAGTGGGGGGGCGGGGGGGGGAGCGGCAAGGCAGGGAACTTTTTTGTTTTGTTTTAAACTGCCCGCGCAGCCTGGCTACGGAGGAGCAGGACACGCGGGCAATTTAAAGCAAGTAAAGTCCCTCCCCAATCCCTCTGCCTGCAGCTCAGGCCGCCAGGGACCACCGTAGCAGCAGCCTGGTAAGTGATTCCTCCCCCCACCCGAGGGTCCCCCCAGCCGAGGGTCCCCCCACCCTGCTCCCACCCCCCAGGGTCCACTCCCACCCGCTGAAGATCCCCCCACGGCCACGCTGCTCCTTCCCACCCCAGGCTCCCCCCACCTTGCTCCCACGCTCCCAGGGTCTGCCCCCACCCCCGAGGGTCCCCCTATGCTGCTCCCACCGCCAGGGTCCCCCCACGTGGCTCCCACCTCCCCAGGGTGGGATCTTTAGGTGTGTGTTCACAATGCTGGAAATCGGATGCTTTTGAGATCCCGAGATGTAACTGTGAGTCTGGTGATTCATGGGCCTTGAAATTCCCCCCCCAACACACACACACGCAGTAGAGGGCAAGAATACTGCTTCAGAAGGGACTTCTGAAACAGGGATTGGGGTCCCTCCAACATACATGCAGCAACTCCCTTCTTTCTGAAGCAGCATTCTTAACCTCTGCTGCGTGTGTGTGTGTGTGTCTTTGCTAAAACTGCTTGTAAGTGAGGTTTAAAGTTGTCTGCCTGCTGTTAAACCTGGCAGAGGAGGTGATTATAACCAGCCTAACCTAACTGAAATTGCTTGATTAAGTAATGTAATGTCCGTCCAACATTAACCCTTGGAACTCCTTGCTGCTGGGTTATGCCGCCTACCATTGCCCTGGCTCCGCCCATCGTTGCCCGCCGTCAGGCTGGCCGGTCTTACTGCCCCTCCAACCTCAACACCCACCAGCCGCCTCTGTGTCCTTGTATTCTTGATGTTTTGTTGATTACATGTTGTTAGGGTTTTGTGCTGCGTCATAGAAGTTTTGTATATGAAAACTTGGGAATTTGGTTGTATTTTATGCATGGATGTTCATTATTCTGTTTATTTCAGGTTCATTTCTACACCCCTGAAGAAGGGTTTTTTTGTGCCCGAAACGCGTCGGGCTGTAGATTGTTTTTATGATTGCATTGCTGTTATTACAATATCCATTTGCTTTTTCTTGGTTTATTATATAAATATTTCTTACACCTATCCACGTTCCACACAGCATCTTTGTTTGCTGTGATCTTAGGCCCTTTTCAAATGGGTGCGTGGGGGGATGGGTGTGTGGTGTGTGTGGGGGGGGTGCGTTCCCACGGACCCCCACCCACACCCACCAATCTCCATGCACAAAGTATCTGGCACCGGTGCCCATTGCTCCATGCATGGGTGATGGATGGAGGTGGTTGGGGCGTGGGAGAAGGCACACCACCCCACCCACTGGCTGTGGCATGCCCACCCAACCACCCCCACCTGCTGCAGTATTGAAAGGGATGCCCTCACCCCATACACGTGGGCGAGGTGCGGTGGGGTTTGGAAAGGGCCTTAGAAAGAAGTAGGGCATGTAAATGCTGTTTAAGCAGGGCCATCTTGTCGCCCCTTTCACCCCAATGCGATGATAACTGTAGGGTGCTTTTCTACGTGTGGTAGCAGAAGAAAAACAACACAAACGTAGGTGGCATACATGGGACACTCAGACTCTCCAGCCTGACAAGACTTCTAGTGCAGACACAGCTGTAGCCCTTTAGCATAAGTAGTCTTTACAGCTCCTTTTAACTGCAGTGGCCATGGGTTCAAAACATGCCGTTACACCAGCTGGTGTCACGCTGCTGCGGCTGCACGTTGCTTTTCACCCAGTGTTAGCTCCTGGGATTTTAATTATGTAGGTTGTCGAAGAATCCACATAGAACTGAGCTATCGGAGAGTCCACACTGCAAATGTACAGATTGTGGGAAAAGCTTCATTTGCAGAAAGAGCCATTACTAGAGATTCCACAGGAGAGAAAAACCTGCCAGGAGTGTGAGGAAAAGTCCAGTAGATGCTTGACACTACATGTACACCAAAGAATCCACACAGGATAGAACCGTTTCAGATGGCTTGACGGTGGGAAATGCTACAGGATGATATCATCCCTTATTACATATCAGAGAATCCTCCGCATAGGAAAGAGGCCCTATAAATGACTGACTGTTAAAAAACCTTCAGTGTGAACTTCAGGCTTGTTACACATCGGAGACCCCAAACAGCCCTCCAGCTCTCCTCCCCCACTTTAGCTGCAGCTGGGGGGGAGGAGAATGGAGATGAATGGGAAACGTTCATTTAGGAGGAGGTATAGAGAAAAATAAGTCCACTTTTACATGTTACTGGGGAGGCTGGAAAACTTCTTTCAGAGCAATCACGGCTCTCGTCTCCTGGGAATTATCACACATGGTAATGTGCTATTCCACTTTTATCCTCTGTGAACACTCGTGCATGCCTGGGTTCACTAATGTAGCTTTTACGACGATTGGTGTTCTGGCGGGATAAAGCAGGATAGCTCATTCCCACATGTGCTAATTCCGGTGTGAATCGAGCCGTGATTGCACGGAGGGAAGTTCCCCTGCCTTCCCAGTAACGTGTGACAGTGGCCTTATTTAGGAAACACTGTAGCTTCGCTGATCAGCCACAGTGCTAATGCTACTACAATGAGTTCTTACAGGTAGTCAAGGTGAACAAGCAGCCAAGAGGAAATAGGGCCTTTTCCCCTTTGCAAACTCATCACTTGTGTCTTAATCTGCGATTGCTTTGTCTGGAAGCAATGCACTGACACATCTGCTGATTTCCCTGCATTCCAGTGGTCCTCTCTCCACTCCCTTTGCACTGGGGAGCAGAAAACACAGGAAACAGTAAGGATTTCACCCAACACTGATAATAGAGAGCAGGCAGTGCCACAGGCTCTCAGTCTACATTAACTCTCTGAATACTTTTATGGACAGCTGGTAGCACAGTGTAAATGGTTTTTCTTTTTCAACAAGTTGTGCAGATGAGTTTCCTTTCTTCCCCAGACCTCTGCTGAATTAGGGATATCAGGCATCCTTGCAAATTTTCCCCACCATCCTTTGTTGCTTTTGATTTATTTCCGTGGAATTAGCAACAGCCACCACATGCTAAATGACATGTCTGGATTTCCTCATTTCCTTTCTGACAATACAGATGAAAACATATTGGGTGAGCGTTTTCCCCTTTGTGCAGTACATGTATCACTCTCCATACTCTGTCCTTAGTCTGATAATTCATGTTTGATGGCAATGCTCTCCTGCTAAAGGAGGCTATTACTGTCTGCTTTGAAATACAGCAACTCAGATGAACTTATAAACCCTTTGGAATCTTAATTTCAGCATGGACTTTGTACATGTATAAATCAATCCATGTTTAAAGACTCCCACCCCCGCCTCAGATACCAGCTCTCAGCCAAATATAAAGCCTAGTCATACCGCTGTTCTTAAGACACAATGCACGAAGGAATACATCTCCCTAAGCGTATTGTACACAGTGGGATACAAGATTGCTATTTCATTCCTAAAATTGCAAGTCACAAGAATCTGAGTACAGTTCCAGTGTTTGTGTCTGCGCAGGAAAGCTTTGAAACGAGACTGCAGGGAATGTGACTCCAGGCCAAAAAATTATCATTTAAAATTATAGACAGGGATGGGCTGGTAGGACTCCTCTTGTCCCCCCCACCCCTGTTGTTGCCTTTTCCCCTCTATCCCCATCCTCTTTTCTCCCTTCTTCCCCCATTACCTCCCAGCATATTAAATGGATTTAAAACATAGTATAAAATATCCCAGTAACTTGGCAGAACTCCAGATAGCCTGTTACTCTGAGCTTTAGGATTAGCTGCGTCTTGTTAGTTGTATAGCATGAAAAAGATGTGCATACAAAGCAATGACCGAATAAAGTCCGTATAAATAAAGTATGTGAGTAGTTGTATAATAACACTATCTACTCGTAGAGAAAATAGGATGGTGAACAACAAACAAGTACGGCCATTTTTAAACAGGATTGGGGAGGGGGGGGGGGTCCGTGTCGCTCTGTGAAGCGCACACACTTCCGGTGGGTGGGGGAAGGCTTAAACGGCGGTGGATGAGAGTTCACTCAGTGTGCACCCCCATCCACTCGCCGGTCACCCGTGCCCTCGCGCAGTGCAGCCTGGGATTTCCCAGACTGCTCCATGCGGAGGGGTGGGTGGATGTAGGCGGGGGTGCGTGGGTTACGGGACGCGCGCCCACCCAATTTCACTTTTACACGGGCGCTACCACATGGGGTGGACTCGCGTGGTACCATCTCGTCTATAAATGGGCAGGTATGTTGTTAACCTCCTATAACAAAATGACATGTGGTAAGTCTCTACAAAATGTAATAATTATTATTATTTGTAAATCATTGTGTCAGAGGGCTTAGGTTAAGTCCTTGTGTGGATTGGGTCCATAGCTACCCAGCACGTTGCCATTGGCTATCCAGAACTCAGGGGGGAAATAAATGTCTAGCCGGTGTGCTGGCTGCATGCTCCGAGAGGGGGGCAGCCCTGGCGGGTGGTGGGGGTCAGGTCGGAGGGTGAGCCTTCACCCCACCCCTGGCAGGGAACAGAACAAACACGTGACTGGGCAGCCCCACCCCAGTGCGCCCCCAGCGCTCCTCCCCCAGCCATGGCTGCCCGTCATGACGGCCCCCAAACCTCAGTGGGGGATGGGGCCACAAATCGATGCACGGGCCTACTATGTTTCACCTGGGCAGCTTTGGGACTAGGGTCTTCTGGGGGACCGCACCTGGGCCAGCGACCGACCCAGGCCAGAGCAGCAGCGGGCCCCCATCGGGTGGTAAGTCTGTGGCCCAGGTGGGCCTTAGCAGGCCCCCATCACGTTTATTCTCCCCCTTTGTTAGAGGTAACAAGCCGAGATGTGGGCAATCGAGGGTCCAGTGACCCAAAGCCGGATATGACACCATGGGTTCCCAGCTGGGGACTTTTAAAAACAGACTGTCCCGCCCCCGGCGGTGGTGGTCTGTGATTGTGCCGCGGCAGGGGTGGTGCAGGGGGTGAGTGTGTGGGTATAGATGGGCACACACTCATCCCCACCCATGCCCCCGCACGGAGAAACTTGCTCCATGTGGGGGCAGTGAGTGGAGATGCATGTTTCATGGGAGCACGCACGTACGCACTCCCACTCACCACCGCTTTCAGTCAGAATGCCCCCCCCCGTGTCCGCTGCGTGGGCGTGAGTGGGTGCATCTCATTTTTAAAAGGCCCATGGGAGAGACAAGGTGAGAGTTGTCTCGAGGGGCTCAAACTCACCCGTTGAATTCACTCTGGAGTTGATACTGACGTCCTATGGCAAGAGTATTAACCTTGTTTCAGGTCTCATGACAAAGGCAGGAAATAAAGTCTAGTGACTGGCAGCAATCCTCTGCGTCAGAGCTTTATTACGTCTCACTAGCACAAAACCGATGGCATATTATAGCAACAGGGGTCCTAGCACAGACCAGCGCCCTGTAGACTTTGTCTCGCAGAACAGACCTTACAACTGTACAAATAATGGTTTCCTTTATTTAAAAAATTCCATCCAGTCCATTATAGTCTCTGTACCTGAAATTAGAACTTAGGCTATAGTTACCCCAGCTAGTTACCCCAGCTATTAAAATTTATTTGTGTAAAGCAATTCCACAGCTATGTTATGGTGCCCACTTTTGGGCCCTTGATAAGTTTAAGGACCTAGAAAGATTGCAGGCTGGTTTCATTAGGTCCCTTTTGTCGGCGCCAGCAGGAACTTAGAATTTAGCCCTTTGCTTGGAGTGTGGCCTCCCTCCCCTCCAGGAAAAGATCTGGCAGGGAACTATATCGTTTTGGCTTTCCCTTCATTTTAAAATGGCTGCTCCCTGGGCCCAATTGATCCTGGAGGACAAGACCTCAAATCTTTGGGTAGCCACGGTGACTGAAAGTAAAACACTTGGGTTTTTCCCCCGCAGTCCTGACCCCATTGGGGTTTAGAGGGGCAAGAAAGCTACTGGTTGGGAGATTGAAGAACATAACGTGGCAGGAGCCTAGGGCTGAGATTGCCAATAGTAGAGCTCTGGGGTTATATATCTCGATAGTAAATGAGACGCGGATGCCAATGTCCTTCCTGGGGGGGAGCTTAGCTCCAACGGCACAAAGGTTGTTTCTTCTGGCCAGATTGAATGCTTTCCCCTGTGCCCAAACAGAAGGTAGATATAGGGGAATCCCGCTTATTATTAATTATTATTATTATTATTATTATTTATTATAATAAACATTTATATAGCGCCATTCGTGTGACCTTGTGCTGTACAGAACATAGAAATAGATGCGGTCCCTGCCTGTGACTTTCAATCTAAAAGACAGGGAGCGGGGACAGTGGGAGAGACAGAGGAGAAGACAAACATTCAAGCGGATGCGAAGACCCAGGTGCGTGTGCTTGGCTTGGTTACAAAGAGGTTGGTTGCAGCAGTCTGCAGAGGAGGGCAGACACTAGGTATATGGGAACGTCTAGCAGGCATTGGGAAAGGCGGCGAGGAAAAGATGGGTCTCGAGGAGGGATTTGAAGGAGCGGAGGGAGGGAACAAGGTGTATGTGGGCAGGGAGGGAATTCCAGGCATGGGGGGCAGTGAGGGAGAAGGGTCGAAGGCGGTTAGGTGAGCAGGAGAAATGAGTGAGAGTGAGGGAGGGGTCAGAGGAAGAGCGCATGCAGGAGTGTATAGGGAGATTAGGTCCGAGAGGTAAGGGGGAGCTTGGTTGCGAAGCGATTTGAACATGAAAACCAGGAGTTTAAAGAGGATACGTTCAGGAAGGGGGAGCCAGTGAAGAGGGAAGAGGAGAGGCTGCACATGGTCGAAGCGACAGGCAGAGTGAATGACCTTGGCAGCAGAGTTTTGGATTGCGATAAGGGGGGACAGGTGAGAGCGAGAGAGGCCAGCAAGGAGGAGGTTGCAGTAATCGAGGCAAAATAACCATGGCATGAACAAGGGTTTTGGCCGAGGAGGTAGAGAGAAAGGGGCGGATCCGAGCAATGTTATGGAGGGCAAATCGGCAGGATTTGGCAACAGAGTCAATGTAAGGTTTAAAAGAGAGGTACGTGTCAAAGATGAAGCCCAAGCTGCAGGCTTGGAGATGGATGGAAATGGGCAGGTTAGAGGGAGAGGAAGAGGAGGGAGGAAAAACGAGGAGTTTGGTCTTGGCCATGTTGAGCTTGAGTTGACATCGGGACATCCAGGCGGAGATGTCGGAGAGGCAGTTGACGAGGCGTGAGTGGACAGGAGAGAGAGGGGGTAGAAAGAAAGATTGACATAAACGTTTGCTGAGCGTTTATGTCAATGTGCTCTGGAACAGGTGAATTCCCTGGCCCATATCCTTTTGCAGTGCCATTTTTATGCGTAGATATGGGAGAAATATGTGACCCCTCTGATTGCATCTCGCCCGGGTCGCCCTTCAGAGTTTTATGTTTCTTATTTGTTGAGCGACCGTTCGACTAACCATGGAGAAAGTGGGTAGGTATTTGAGCGTGGTCTACACCATAAAACAGAAAAGAGACAAAGACCCTAGCTAGTTGGTAATCTCGGTAGCCCCTTTTTTGGGCTGTGACCTTTGTTTCCCTTCCAGCGGTGGTCCCACCTCCTTTCTTCTATATTTATTATTTGATTGTTATCTCTTATTGATATGTTAATATTACTTAATTTGGTTGTATTTTATGATCTAAATGTTTGGTCTGTTTTGTCTTAATTGTTGGAAGAATTTGCAATGGCCTAATTTTGGCTAAGCAATAAAGTCTATTAATTTATTATTATTATTATTATTATTATAAATCCCTGTTGCTCCATTAATGTCAACAGAGAGACACCGATGATTTATATGCACTGAGGTCTGTCCTTAGGACTCTGCTCTCTGCAGCGACAGCCTATGTTTTGTAATCTGACACCATCAATTTCGGATGAGTTGTACCCTGTGCTGTTTTACAGAGGGCTCTATCACAGGGTGTCCTAGAGCTTGAAGGAACCCAAAAGGTCATCTGGTCCAGACCCCTCCTATTAAGCAGATCCGCGGTAGTCTCTTTAACCTGTTTTTAAAGGCCTCCAGTGATGGAGCCTCCACAATCTCTCTCGGCAAATTGTCCCACTGCCTAGCTGTCCTGGGAGTTAGAACGTTCCTCATGTTCAGCCTACATTTTTTCTCCTTTCATTTATACCCATTCCCTCTAGTCCTATCCTGAGTGGCCAGAGAGAACAACCAGGCACCATTTTCCTTTTAGCAGCCTTTTGCATATTTGAAAACCAAGGCTAAACATTCTCATGCCCTTCAGTTTCTTTGCATAGGCCTTTCTTTTCCTCCATTCTTCTTCCACGGGGCTGCAAGGGGATTCTTCTTACTCTGTGGTAACTTGTTAGTAAACTACCTCACTTGGAATGGACGGAAAGTCCTGAACGGAGAGCAACAAATTTGGGTTGGGACTTCCCTGATTTGTGAGGAAGCTCGGCGGGGAGGCAAGTTCACTTATGGTAAATTACTGTATTGTGAAGCACCTTTAGGCAGCCTCATAAGAGTAAAAAGAGACATGACAGTGGCTGCTGTGGCCTGCTCTGTCCTGGTTCTCACCCGCACATGTGTGCAGGCACTGCCTGATGCTGGCCCAGGATTAACTTGGGGCATGTCAGCGGCTAGCCCGGGCCGTGACCTCAGAAAAGCTCTGAGGTTACAGCCCAAGTTCAGGCTGGCCTGCCCAGCCCAAAGCAGGCCACAGCATCTGTTCTCGGGGGCGGCAGCCGGCCCACATCTGGCGGGCCAGAAATAAACAGGACGGTAAGTCTCTGGACCAGGACCAGGCATCATTGGCTGCCATGGCTGCTTGCCATGGCATGGGGCAGGGCACTGGGCGCAGCACGGGAGTGGGGGCAGCTGCCTGTTCGTGCTTCTCTCTGCGCTGTCCCCGGCAGCTCGGCCACGGTCACGTTTGTTCGGTACCCTGACACAGCCCCGCCTGCGTCCACCGTAGTTTTCCTGTCTGGGCCATGTTGGGCAGCTGGCATGCCGCTGTCACGTGTATTTTAATGTTACCATTGTGTGAACAAACCAGGCTGGACACAATTATTTTATTTGGCTGCTTCTGCACAGGGATAAATTACTACCAGCTCCAGGTTATGGAACAGGCGTGGTCACATTAAACATTTGTGTGTGGTAACTTTTAGCCAGGGGTAAATTAACAACAGTCTCCCAAGGGCAAGAGTTACCACCATGAACATTTTATGCGGCCACTCCTATTCCATAACATGGAACTGGGGTTAATTTGCTCGGGTAGAAGAAGCCAGATAAATGATTATACCCTAGGGGTAAACATTTCATGTGAACAACCCAGAATCTTGGTTGTTTCACCAAAATCTTGAATGTAAAGATTAATTTAGACTGGAAGGAGATAACTGTTCTCTCTCTGTGTGAGAGAGAAACTCATGGTCTCTTTTTTTTAATGTAATGAACAGACAAGTATTAATTACCATGAAACAAAAATAATGGTCTTTGGCAGACAGATATCTAAGAACTTTGCGTGGAATACGGAGGGAAATAACGTGGAACTTTGCGTGGAATACGAAGGGAAATAACGTGGAACTTTGCGTGGAATACGGAGGGAAATAACGTGGAACTTTGCGTGGAATATGGAGGGAAATAATGTGCGTGGGTGATGTGTGGAGTTGCGCGTGCACCCTCACCCACCACGGGCGCACACCCATCCTCCCTCACATTTGCACAGGTGTCCCCCCACCGCACACGTGTGTGGCGTGGGGCGTCCATGTGAAAAGGCCCTCTGGATGGTATTTTGTGTTTTACTGAGTCTATGGTGGTTGCAGTCTTCTGTCTGCCTTAACATTTTATAATGCAAAATTATTAATGCAAATTTTGTATGAAGCAAAACTATGGAGCCCTTCCTTGAGAAATAAATTAGATCTGATCTAAAACTAGTTTATGAAATGTCTTCTGACTCTTCCTAACTCAACTCCCAGTGTCTTATTAAGAACCAACCTGGTTTGCTTTCCATAGATAAAACTACATCCTGGATTAGGCAGAAATATTAGAAGTTCTTCCTTGTCTACTCAGAGGATATATTATTGGCTGAACTAATGTTGTCAGAGGAAAATGCTTTTTTTTAAGCCGCAAAACCCTTTAAGTGGTTATCCCCTATTTTGAAGAATATTGCAATTTTAGGTTTTAATGAGAAGGTGCTAAAACAGGTTTCTGACTTGCACTTTAAGAAGATTGTATGTCAGAGAATTATAGATATGCCTTTAGCTTTTTTCTCCCATATTGCTCCATATTTTTCAGCGTACAAATCATTTTTTCAAATGGAATCATATTTGCATTATTTGATTCCTGCCTTAAGAACAGCTTTTATTAAATTAAGACTTTGTATTTTCTACTCACATGTTGTAATTGGAAGATTTAATCATCTACCTAAAAAAAGATGTCTGTGTCTCTGTCATCTTGGGGTGGGAGAGAATCCTCCCCTCCTCTCCATTATCTTCTGAATTGCTCTTTATATACTGAATTAAGAGACACTTGTATTAAACCTCTTTTCTACCACTAACTTTTCTTACTGACCAGTGTCTGTCTAATTAAAATTTGTTTGCCAACTATCCAAATAGAGTACATATTCAATAGGAAGATTGACCTTATCAGCAAACACAGGTAGAATTGATATTGATAGTGATAAATAATTTTGTCTTGATTGCAGCATTATTACTGTACTATTTTAATTTTTTTGTGTGTTTATTCAAATATTTTAACAGTTGGAAAAACCATCAATAAAAATGTGTATGTACATGTAATAAAACAGTAGCACAACCTGGGATCTAGGCATTGTTAAATCCTGGGTCCATTTAAAATGCAGATCAAGATTTATCTAGCTAAAATAGTCATGGGAGTCACAAGTGTTGGGGATGAGCTGAGAATCAGGTCCAGGAATTCATGGATCAAAAAAATAATATGCTCTTCTATTAAGAGGGGTTGGAATTACTTTGAAGTCAAGCCGGTTTGATAGTCCCTACTTAGGTGGGGAGAAATTAGAAAATGTTATGTAAGAAAGTGGAGGGGGGGGAGGGGAGCGGGGGGCACTTGGGTGTAACCTATAATCAGACGTAGGCGTGTTTCAGAAGATCCTCAAAAGGCTGGGCAGTAGGGGAGCCTGATCTAATAATGGGGCAAGGGGAAAAAGGCAAGAGGGAGGGGGGGGGGGGGG